>JAATLQ010034397.1:0-22582 GCA_013421005.1 Heliconius erato x Heliconius himera
GGTAAGAGAGGTAGGGGGAGACCTCGGTTGACCTTCGAAAACACAGTATCAAAGATACTGGAGGAAGGTCACGTAAAAAGCATGAGGACCCCCCGAAGGGCATGTATGAAGAGGTTGATGACAGTGGACGAGGCGAAAGAGGTATGTAGAGACCGTAGCGTTTGGCGCTCCGTTCTCTCTGACTACCCCGCAAGGGATAAAGCGTGAAGCTAAGTTAAGTTAAGTTAAGTTAAATATATAAGAACTCTAGGTTATAAGATTCTAGGTTCCCAGATTCCCTCTACCTACCCTTCTGTGCGGGTGTATAAACAGAGTGAAGTTAAAAAGAAAAAAAAAGAGCTATCATTTCGTATATTTTGGATTTAATTTCACAAAAATCCTATAGTAAATCAAATCGTACACAATGTAACCATAACAATTGCGACATAAAGGTGATGTTTAACAAACGTCCAAATACACTACAGAGTTTTATTACAAACTTCCAAAGCTATTCCTATACGGAACAAACGTAGATACATACACGCGAGTGATTTAGATCAGTATCTGAACATTGTACGTAGTCTTTGCTCCACGACATGGCATCATTTTAGATATATGGAAAAAAAATTGTCTGACTAAATAAAGTATAGCATCAGGGTCTTCCACACGAAGAGTTACATCTGTATTTCATATATCACTAGGTTCTTAAAGATTTACTAAATTTATGCTGGAAGCCAGTCACTTCAAAAAAACACAGGAACCAAAAAATCACAGACGATCAAAATCTGTGGCGTACCACAACTCATAAGTAATATCATACTAATATTATAAATATGAAAGTAAGTTTATTTGTTGCGCTTTCACGCCAAAACTACTCAACCATTATCATGATACTTCGCACACGTTGGAACGTACATAGGATGCTTTAAACATTTTGTGCATTTTATGTCCTAAAAATGATGTAGTTAACTTTATCAAGTGTGCAATAAAGACTTTTTATCTTATCTTATCTTTATATGTTATACTCTGAGTATAATATAAAAATGAGTTTAAGCGAGCGATGCTGGGTTTGAGTCTCTTCTCTATAAAAAAAAACACATATAGCTAAGTTTATTAATGCTTAAAACAAATACGATAGACAATAATTATTACTTATAATCGCATTATACGATATAATTTATCAGTTGTTTACAGAGACACGTCTAACTAACGTTATGTAAATAGAAACTAAGCAACCCATCATATCATTTAATATCATTTAATATATATATGTACGGATTGTAAATTAATAAAGTAATGAATATCATTTAAAGTGTATATTTATTTACATAAGACTTTTAGAGTCGTGTCGCAGGGGCTCAATCGTGTGACTGTGAACGCGACAGGTAGTGGGTTCGATCCCCAGTGAAGTGAATGAATTATTATTTATTACTGTTTTCATTTCTCCGCTTTGGCACCAAGACAAAAGCTCGGCGTTACGGCTCGGCAAATACTAACACAGGCAAATAGAATTTGTTTTAACATTACGGTTCCTCCTGAGTTAGAAATATCGAATAGCGAATTGGAAATCGAACCCAACACTATCGAGTATAGCACCTATTACTTATGATGATATGACTATACGATGGCATTAACACACGATTTATTATATCAAAATAAATATGAAGTAGCGTTATAAAGTAAATATATATGTCGTGTCATGTTATTTGACTTTAATTAAAATATATACACATACTTATCTCATCAATGAAATAAATAGCTATAATGCTTTTGAATACAAAATTTATTATTATTATTGAAAGATAGATCTAAACCAATTATTTATAAATTCCTTACTCGTATCTATGATAGTAACATCTAGCACGTACGTTTTATATGTATACTATATTCAGTTCCTACAGTGAGTTGATACTGGAGGATGTATGTGTCAGTATTGGCGTATTACTTTGAAATGTTGTATTTGTAAGGTTATTACAACTTCATATTTTTTACTAAAACTGCTTATTGAGTCTAATTTAAAATAAGCATTTTTAAGTAACTGTTCACTAGTATAATTTAAATATTATTTTAAACGAAGGCAACATTAACGTTGACAAAAACATTAACGTTATTTGTCAGAGTTAGAGAGGCTGGCGTGGCGCAGGGACTAGCGTGACTGTAAACGGCTGTGGTCACACATGGGAAAATGTTAAAAATATTTAAAAAAATAATTTCCTCGCTCTGGTAACGAGGCACAGCGCGGCGTTGAGTTCTGCCAAGACACTCAACGCCTGGAAAATTCAGCAGAAAGTGGAGAATGGTAGTGTCTAAATGGGAATGAGAACCTTGCCATGTGCGAAAGTAAAATTACAAAGAAAAAAAAATTGTGTTTGAATACTTAAATTACTACTAAAAAGAAATTATTTTATTAGTTGTATTGTATACCTTTTAAGTAGAGGTAATTTAGAAATTACGAAAATGACTTTTACATCATTTTTGTAAGATTTTGTCCATTTATTATTTATTATCCATACAACCACTTAACTTGCATCCTGTAGAATCGTCACGTTCCTAAAGTAAAGCGTAAGACCGCAGTTACGTGACGTGTCACGTTCCATAGACTATAATAACTAGATCGAGTTTTGAAATTGTCGATTAAATTGATATATAAAACGCTGATTAAAAATAAATAAACAATAATTTAAAGTTCAATTTCATTATATACTTATAGTAAAATCGTAACTGATCGGTGTCTGTAAGTGGAAGAAAAAAAGTAACAGGGGGCATTTATCAACGTAATAGAACACAAAACAATCATTTTGAATTTTTTTATCTGTTTGTTGTTAGGCGTTTGTTCACTGGCTGAATGGCTTAACCGATTTTAATTTAGTTTTCGCGCCGTTTCGCATCCATCTCGTATATTCCATCTTTACTAAACATACTTCCCAAATATACCACCTCGTTCACTTGTTCTAATCGACATCGACAAGACATAAAAGATATAATATTGTAACTCTCCGGAACACTTGAATTTCTTATATGTGACTAAACTACCACTACTTCTATACAATAATAGTAATAATAGAAGTAGTAGAATCGAAAAATCTGAATTAAACTTTTTAGTGAAAGGAAGACAAATTACTTTGAGCGGAATAGTTGGATTTACGATTGGTCGTTTCTTCGAATAATTGAATGTCAAAAACAGTAAAGCTCGATTTTAGCTTTATTCTGATTGAGAATCGTCCTTTGAACACAAGATAGATAATAATTTAAATAAACATTAGGTATATTTTATAATTAAAATGTAATTTTGTATTTAAATTGATCACCAATATTTTTATCATTATTATTTATTAATTTAGTACTAAATACTATTATAAAATATTATAACTATTATCGCTTGTTTGCCTTGTCCTTTTCCATAAAAAAATAATGATGATATATCTATATATGATAAAGATTGAAATAAACTGTTGCTTATTTCTCGGGTAATAGCGCTTTTAAATCAAACAAACTATATAAAAAAATTGGATATTTTAATTATTAACAAAAAAATTAAATTTTTTAAAAGTTATACCATTTTTGAACACAAAAATAACTAGAACACATTTTTTTTTGTATTAACTGAAGTAGCTAAATTTGAGATTTTCCTAATATATTTTATGATAATTTAAAGTGTTATCCACACACTTTGTTTTATAAAATTCCGCGAAATTCCGTTTTAAACTCCGCTTCGCTTAAATTTTATATAAAATAGCTAGTATTTTCAACATTTAGGTATTCGGATGTTTGCGCATATTGTGGCAATAAAATACTTACGAGTTAAAAATCATTTTTAAAATAACGTTACGTTTTATTATTTTTTTCGTTTCTTTTTTCAAACTCTCAATCCTTATGTTTATTATCACATTCACGCCCACTAAGTTACGAGGGCTTCGGTATTAAAGAAGTAATAAATAAAACCATACGACTAACAATTATAATGTGTGTACTCAAATTATAGAAACAAAATCATCCTTTATTTAGCTTTGCGCTTGTAACAATCCATACCAGAGCTAAAATGTTTAGGTAAAAAATATAATTAATTCAAGAAAATAATAGTTTATAAAAAAAATAATATTATAAATATAATTTATAATATTATTTAATTTATAAATAATAACATAATTAATATATTAATTATTGTAAAATATCATGTTGGCTGAATAGGCTACTGTCAACGTCAAAGTCAAGGGAAACGGTAGAAAGAGAAGGAAGATGGCGGACGCGTCTTGAGAAGGATAGTTATTCAAAAATGATTAAGAGAATTTATTATTTATAATAAATAGATATTTAGTTACATTTTATATGTAAAAAAACATATGAGTTTGTACATTTAATAGTGATATACGTATTCGAAGCTGGATTAGTAAGATAGTTATAAGTTCTTATTACGTATTTACAATTGTTTGTTTTGGAATACTTCGTCGGTAAGTTTTTAATTGCTTATTTTTAAAACAAGGAAGAGTAATATTAATGCACGTCGCGCCATTAACATACAAAGATAAATATTATTTAATTATTTAGTTGAAATAAATGCATAACGATGTTTTAGGAGGTGCGTAAAATTACATTTTTAATAATACGTAGAATGCTTGATGCCATTTTTGTTAGATATGTGTGTATGAATCTCGAAATTAAAGTTATATAGGTTTGGTAAATTATATTTATTAATTGTATATATATTTACAAATATTAAAAATATTACTATAATAGGAAATATGTATAAATATAATAGTATCATTTATAATATGATATAAAACTTTTATATCAAATTACGTATTTACAAATTAATTTTAATGTCCTACAATAAAGGTAATCTGTCAATATATTTAATTAAATATAATAAAGATATTAGGCAGTAACAAAATATTAATTATAAATTACTTGTAGGATTGTCGGAGTTCATTGACCCTATGTTTTACTAATAAGTAATGACTGATATTGGAGTCACAACCGCCTGCTGTTCCGCGTCGCTAGTACTAATATGCTTGGCTAGGCTAGGTTTGTTTAACATAATATATTTTATTAATACTTATATTAAATTTATTGTACATTTCATATTAATACTGTTCCCTCTGAATCTCTAAAAGATCTTGGATTACTGACGATCACTACGGAAGGGTTCTATCTACTCGTATGTTAGACGTATCACGAGCCATACTAAAATATTAAAATTATTATTTAGATAATTTTATTTAAATATTTTATTGATTAGAATGGGGAATCAGTTACACGCTGTATCCCGCATGTAGCAGGATAGGCAAAGGGTGCATAGTGTAAACACACTTTGCTACACACTTATATGCGTGGCAGAACTCAACGCCGCGCTGTGCCTCACCACCAGAGCGAAAAAATATTAAATATTCCATTTTCTAGAATGGGAATCGAATCCACAACCTGTCGCGTTTACAGTCACACGTTTGTATCCCTGCGTTACGAGTAGTTTACTTCACCAAACTACAATATAATACATACATACTATGACATAATAATGTGTAAAACGTCTTATGCAACTCCGTTGTATCGACGGACATTTAACAAACAGACCGCCGCATGATCACAGCGTCATTGTATTTTACCATTGTTAACATTCTACAGCCCGAGGTTGTGTATTTATAATATAAGACATCGGAGATAAACTGAATTGCTTAAGTTAACTGTTACAGTTATTGATTTGTTAGACTCCTCGTTAGTAAAATATTGTCTTATACTATGGAAATTTTAAATATTGCATATTTTTATTATTGCAGGGGCACAAATAGTGACTAAGCACGGCAGGTTGTAGACTCGATTCCAACTAGAGATTTTCGAGAACATGCTATGCCTCCAGAATTCTGCGGAAATGGGGGAGTCTTAAGACCCTTCCCAGGTAATAAAACTTATTCGAACTTAATAATATGAATAATTGATTGACAACGTTTTTTTTTATTTGTTCGTTATATTTGTTATAATAAAAATGAATACTTAAAATACTAAATATTAATACTTTTAATGATCCTTGTAACAATATTTTAATAATGTAATATAATTACAGTAAAAGAGGAACAAAAAGGGCAAAAGGTTTACGTAGCGAAAATTAACTCATTATTGGCGGCAATACCCAGATTATAGAACAGTGGTTCCCAACCAGTGGTCCGCGGACCACCAGTGGTCCGCAGAAGCCTAAATATGGTCCGCGAACGATTTTAATTTTATGACTGGGGATGGTGAGGCGAAGTTTTTGTTTAGTTATCACAGTTAATTTTTATTATACCTACATGAATAGTGGTCCGTGCTACCAAGAATGATATAAAAGTGGTCCTTGATCAAGAAAAGGTTGGGAACCCCTGTTATAGAATATGATGAAGCAATTTCAGTTGAGATGCTTTGATACAGTTCAACGTTTTCCTGAAGTCAATAGAGGTTAAAGCTTTACTGCTTGTATTATACAGGATATCGTTAAACCTTATATCACAATTTTAACTACTATTTACATACTTTATTGCCATCGTGACTCATGGACACAAGGGGTGTTGGTGTAAGTTCGATTCCCACTCGAGGAAATGAATTATTATTTATTAACTTTTTCCTTCTTCGCTTTGTTACAATTTTAGAATTTTAATTAAATACATACATTGAAATCGTGCCAATAGTAAATTCCAACGCTATTTATATATACCTACATATATTAAAAGTTGAACAGCTTAAACAGCTCTTTATAATAAATTCGGCTGTTTAAACGTACTTCAACAACACGAGATAACGACGAAACAAACACAAAAGAAAAATATTATTGTTAAATTATCTTAGATGACCAGGAGCGCAGCAATTAAAATAACTTTAAACCGTAATTAAATACTTATCTAATGAGGCATCATTCTCGATTCTATTGAATGTTTTTTGGTAGTCATATCTTTGACACTATATACTGGGGTATATCGTATATTATAAAGATGTGTTTATTATTTTATACTTTCGTGTCTTGCACGGGACCGAACCTACGACCATTTGGTACGTAGATACTATAGGCATATATCAGATACTTCCCTGTAGGATGTTTCACGTCTTTATTTTTTATTTTTCGTTATTTTTGTTTTCTGTTATAGACAATTGTGAGAAAATGAAATGATTTACCTACTACTAACCAGTGAACCGATCAAATAAGGTAAAGAAACACTCAAAATGTACACATCTTTTCGTTATTATTCAAGTGAAAAACTGTTATTTAAAAAGGTTAACATAAATTTGTGTGATGTCACGTGAAGTAAAAAATTTCTTTTCTACATAAAGACTGAAACGTTCTAAAAATACATGATACGCTATTCAATTTTCATAATTCTGAAAACGTATGATGAAAGTATAAAATATTTTACAGCGACAGTTATTTCAATAAATGGATTTCGGCTTTTTACTACTTTTTTTTTATTTTATCATAAATGTTTACTTACGTGTGATTGTAGATTGAAGTTGTATCTTGCACATGGCAGGGGACAAAACGATAGCGAGAGGAAAAGAAGGTGCTAAATGTTCTTGATTAAACCATCACAATATAACATGCTTTTATTATTTGTTAGTTTATTTTTAACTTTTTAGTTTAAAATCAACTTACCAAAAAATAAAAGCTAGTTCTGAAAAAAGATTTTTGTCTTTAATTTTATTTTTCACTTTTTAGTATTTTTATGGTTTTCGATCGAATTAAACAAGCCAAAATTCCGGAGTTACTGAGTCCCTATGGCCATCCTCCAGTTCCATCATCATACAGGGTATATGATGGAACCATATAGTATCAAAATACTTGTCAAGACGAATCAAACGAGCTCAAACTTGATGGGGTTGCTTCGTTTAATTACGGAGTTCCTACAGCCACCTTCCAGCTCCATCATCAGATCAGCTTTATACATGCATGCAAAATTTCAGCTCAATCGGAAACCGGGAAGTGGCTCAAATTTAACTTACAAGATTTGATTACAGATAGACAACGGGACAGGTGAAGGTAAATAAAAACTTGTAAAAACATATTAGTCTCTACTCAATCTATATACTTTATTAATACCTCTGTAATGTATAACCAATAAGATGTATATAAACTTATCTTAAAACAATACAAACACAGCTCCGCCTCAATAACCGCGCGTCGTTTTCAGGCTCTCAATATCATTTTAATGAATTATCAATCTGTTGAACTGTTTGTAGATGATAATGAATATAATGAAATATTAAGAGCGCTGTATTAACGAGTCCAGTCGTGGCGCAGGGGTGCTAGTGTGTGATTATAAACGTGACTCGTTGTGAGTTCGATCCCCACTCGAGGAAATGAAATATTTACCTTGATACCAGTGTGAAGGAATGAAAATATTAATAAATAATAATTTATTCTCTCGAGTAGGGATCGAACCCGCAGCCATTGCATCACAGTCACGCCCTTGTGCCCCTGTGCCACGACGGACTCAAAAATATAAACTTCACTTCAGTGGAAAGAGGTAGAAAGAAAATGTAATAAACGAATATACATACATACATACATATATATATATATATATATATATATATATATATATATATATATATATATATATATATTATAACTTCATAGTTTTAATAACATTTACTTCATGTTTGTCGAAGGAGGGAAGTTGTGTTTTGTAAATACAACAATTTTAATTAACGATATACTTGTTAATTAGAACTTTTACGAAAGTTGTATGTAACTTTTAATAAAGCACACTGTATGTAAGATACTTGAACATTTATATACAGAAAATGAATGCCGGAATAGTTCTTAAACTCAAAACTGACCTCCCTGATCGCACATTTATCTTCAAAATGCCCAATATTTCTTTCAGCTTTGCCCGTTTTTTTGAAGTTCAGATCTATGTTCTCTTAGATTTTCTCTCGTCACCAGAGTGATGATATGAAAATAATAAGTATATAATTCCCCCGAATGGGAATCGAACCCACGAACATAACGTTTAGAGTCTCATCCTTGTGCCCCTGCGCCACATATTCGGCAAAAATTGTCTATTAAAATATATTTTTAACTAGCTTTATAATGAAAAACAAAATAATGTTAGCCTAAATTTGAAAAAGTAGGTTAACAAATAAAAAATATATAAATAAACTCGGAATTACTATGACCCGGCAAAAATGACGAGTGTTCTAACTATAAATTGAAAGTCATATTCTTGTATTTTATAATTATAAACAAATGAATTCTGTTTGTTATCATTTAAAAGTCATCTTTCATTGTTGAATGAGTAAAACGTATTGTTTTATTGTTGAAATTGATAAGGAAATATACCTCATTTTATTAATTTTTATGTAACGTATTAGTTACATAAATTGCCAAAAACAACTCGCCAGTCAGCCTACTTAGAACTTACTTTTATTTTAGCTATATCCTGCGCATAGCATTGTAGATTCCGTTCCCATTAACCAGAGAAGTGAAAATATTAAACATTTCATTCCCCGCAGTCGAAATAAGTTAAATCGAACCCGCAACCATCGTATTCGATAACTTGTTGAGGGCGCCATGACGGATTCGAGTATTTACTTACTTATTAAACTTAGATTCTATATTGATGGAACATTAAATGCAAAAATACTAATGGAACCACATCTCAATGGAAGTTTTTTTAAACATCCAATTTTCAAAGAGCAAATTGCATAGTGTATTTTAAATATTGTTTTATATCCGTTGCTAAGAATAGCTACCAACGTACTTAATAATTTGAATTATTATTTTTTCAGATTCACGTTGAATCCCGCATGTAGCAGGGAGGCAGAAGCAGCCTAGTGTTAAGACACTACACTCCACTCGCCACTTCCCACCGAATTCTGGAGGCGTTGCGTGTTGAATGGCGGAACTCAACGCGCTTGGCCTCGACACCAAAGCGAAGAAATAAAAGTATTCAATTTTTCTTATCCTCAAATGAGAATCGAACCTACTACCTGTCCCATTAACAGTCACACCCTTGTGCTCCCCCGCCACGACTGGCCTCTAAATAAAATATCTTAGTATTTTTTTTGTTTTACATCAGCATATTTAATGTCCATTATTTAATTACTTAATGTTTACGGCAGTTTAACATCGTTCTAATTGCTTGTTTGACAAGTCCCTCCCCATATGTAATAGATGTCTATCAGAAGAATTATTATTTCCGCGGCACATATTAATGTTTCGATCGAGTCAAGTGAAATCTGATCTTTCTAAATAATAAATTCAGTTTTTTCATTTATACATTTTGTTAAAGTTAGTAAATTTTTTTAATTCGATACATGAACACCAATCATTTATGATCTTTAACAATATAAATAAATAACAAACATTAAGATCCGTATTTATAAATCACTCTCAAGCTTGAGATTACTCTTGAGATGAAATTTTCATTCTTAGATATGAATTTTATAAATGAAAACAGCATCTCAAGATGGATCCCAGACTTGAGAGCGGTTTATAAAAACGGACCTAAAATAATGTAAAGTTTAGATATTGATATATGACATATGATGTCGTGTGAATATTTAAAAACCACATTAATCGTATAAATTTTACTGGATAATATATTAAGAAATGTATCATACAATCAAGACTAGAGAAAAACTATATCAAAATATATTTAGGTACAGTCAGTTTGTTAATTTAAGTGGATAAGCTAAGTCTTACAGGCATTCCAACGCTTATCTCTGCTCTAAATTTTAAGATAGCTGAGTATATTTAAATTGAAAACAGCCAGTTTCTAATGAGAGACTTGTACGTATAAGAACAATCATCATAAATTGTAGAATTGGCCAAAGGCGCCGCAACGCCCGCGCCGACCGCAACGACGCCTCGTTTGGTTGTTATTTATAACTTTGTAGTTTGTTACTTACTTGTTCAAACATTACGTGCACGTATTCCATATAAGGAATTATTTTTTACCTTTATAGTATGTAGAGTTAGTGATATATCATTTCGTTGGTAGCTCTCCGCTCTTGGACCATCGACTGACAGTCTCTTACATAAGTCATTAATGACATCTCTCTATTCATACATCACAACCCGCCGCGGATAAGTACTTACTTTATAATTTATCTCCGTCAATATACGTCGATCTAGATATGTATATCATTAATATTAATATGATAAGATCGACATAACAACTATTTGATTTATTGATTAGTGTCAGGTAATTAGGTAAGTGTTAGATCGGTAATTCAGTTTAGATGTTTAGTGTGAGAACCCTTTTAAGGGGGGAAATCCTCATGGACTACCTCCGTCCAGGGAAAGACGCAGGGGCGTGCCGGACTCTTACCGACTAAAACCACCCTGGTGTCTCCTCGCACGTGAGCGCGGGGCCGCGGTAGTCCAAATTCATCCGCAGCTTCTCACTAGTGCTGACCGGGTCTATCCGAGCCTCGTCTCCTGCGCGGGTTAGTGAGGTATACTAACCCGTGCATCGTCTCAGAGGCGCGCGCCTGCGACACGGGTCTATCGAATAGGGGGCGAGGACTTCCCCAAGTCCCTCGCCCCTGGATCCATTCATGGGGGCCGGAAAAGGGCGTTGTTCGCCCTTCTCCTGCGTACTGTGTGCCTCTGCGCCCGGAGAAGGGAGCAAAGATCTCCCTCTGCCTTTCCGCAGTTTCCTTCTGCGACATCACGTCCTCGCAGAAGGACGCCACCGCGTCCCAAGATTCTGCGCTACCAACTGGTACTGGTACTGGGTACTAATGTGTGTTAAGGTAAACGCAACTGGTCGTGGGTTCGATGCCCACTCGAGGAAATTAAGTGTATATTTAAATATATATTTGAATTTGTTTGCTGTGGTGTCGACGGAAAGCGCGGCTTTAAGTTCTGCTACTCAATACACAATGTTTATAGAATTCGGCGGTAAATAGAACAGAGGTTCGTAATATTAGGTTCCCTCTGCCTTCCCTGCCGAGTGCGGGATACAACGTGAGGCTGATTTTTTTAAATATATATATGTCTTAAACCAAATTCATCCATTTTACCCAATGATGATATGCCGGTGTATAAATACACCACAATATACAATGGTCTCCTCGAAACTTATCAGTTTGTCAAAAACTGAAAATAAAACGGAAGGCCTTACCAGTGACAAAAAGATTGAAAACTTAAAAAGAAAGTTTTGTTATTCCTATACAATTTTGATCTTAAATGATACCTTTGTTTTGCTTGAGAGTACTTACGGAGAACTTCTTGTGGCTACTTTCTTTAATTCTCTGCAATATCATTAAGAAGGATTACTTTGAGGTCAGGTCGTAACTCCAGTTAACCTCACTCATATCCCTTCCGGGTTAGTTGTGTTAACAAATAATATGGATATATTTTTTTGAATAGAATCTGTTTACTACAGTAATAAATATATATGATTAGGCTAGTATATATGGATAGGCAAATAAATGTGGAAGCCGCGTTCAGTTGGTGATATACCTTTTTATTTACGAACCGAATGAAATAAAAAGAACACTAAATATTGTTAAGTTTAAAAAAAAAACTTTTTAGAGATTAGAGTGCACTAACGTACAGAAAAGCAGGTAAAAATTTTAAAAAGATACTAAGCTCTATTCTTCTATCCAGCATATAACAGGGTAGACAAAGGGAACCTGGGAAACTAATGCTAAGACGGAGTGTCCGTTTACATTACGGCACTTCCGTTTCTCATGCTGAATTCTAGAGGCGGAACCCAATATCAATCAATGTGGTGTCGAGGCAAAATACCAGTTTTGCCACCTCAACTAAGAAAATGTAAATATTAAATATTTCGAATCGAAGCTACAATCTTAGTTTATAAATAAAAAGGTTTAAAAATAATGAAAATAATTTTTAAATGAAGACATCTTATCAGTGTAAAATAAGAAGACATTGTTACTTAACTGAACTAGAGCAGAGTAATCTGGGTGCAAAGTGGATTGTGAAATTTTAAAATAATATGTTCATAGAGCTAACGAAGAATCTGTGTGAAAGATTTTTAAAGAACTTTTACTGGAAGTATTTAATAGAAAAAGGATTTTATAAAATGAATTAACTATTCTTTTTGTTTGTTTCGGAGAAAACTATTAGTTTAATATCTATAGTATTTTAGTAGTCAGTATTTTATTAAAACACATTTTAGGTGGTATCTCGTATTTATCAGATTAAGCAGAGCGATACTAGTGTTAAGACACTCCACCCCCAACGCTCTGTCCAATTTACGAGACAGTGGGCGAAATGAAAGCAATTCTCACCACTCAAGGGAGAATCGGACTTACAACCGCCGTGTTTACAGTCAGACGTTGTACTGCGCCACGGCGGACCATGTTAAAACAAATGCATTGGTTTTTATTAGTACAAGTCAAACAGAAGGGTTTTTATTTCACGACCGTAGAGTGGAGACCGGGGACGGCCTGGTTATAACGAAGATAACATTAAAATTTATCTCACTAGTTAAGTCTTTTTTGTTTTCTTTTAAAAATAATATTAATTTTCATAAGCCTTATTCTCTAAATGGCGAAATAATTTACTGTTTTGTTTGTTAATTTAGTTTATTTTTCATTTTTACTTTATTTTGAGATTTTGTAAAGAATTTTTTTTTATTAAATATTAGTAATGTTTATTTGCACCTTTTTTTAAGGGGCGACGGTCGGGCTGATGCCGGTTGATCGACGGAACGCCGAAGGCGTTGAAGAAAGGACGCTAAGTCAATATTTGAGAAATAAATATGAAATAGTTCCTTGTGGTACACCATATAATGACTCGAGCCGCAATGTAAACACTGGTAAGGGATGGTATGCTATTTGAGATGGTTACAAAAATGTGGAGACTAATCCATCTGTCAATGAAAATAGAAAGAGAAAAAAAAAAAGAAAGAAAGAAGAAAAAATCACTTCTTAACTCTAAACCAATTTAGAGTACAAACGCACACTTAAACAATTACAATTACATATGCTCGAAACAAAAGTAGGGTTTACCCCAGTTTAATTTTTTGTTTATTTAATAAAAGAATAAAAAAAACGATAGATATTGTATAATTAAAAAAGAAGGCGGAATCCAATTAGTACTAGTAATGGAAATAGTATAATCAAGTAAATTAATTAATAACTTGTCTAGTTTGTGTTGTTTTAAAGCAATAACAATAATTAGAGGTGTTCGTATATCACATTATCATCACAGATTATACTGTATTCATTTTTTTAAGTCAATATATACTTTTTATTTTAAGTTAAAGTGTATTGTATGTATTCTATTGTGACTAAGTCCTCTCGGCCTATTCTATTGTATGCGGGATACAGCGTTATTATTTAATTAGTGACTCCGTTCTGAACATCATTTTCAGCATTTTCGAGTTTTGCCTCGCTAGATGAGGAATATAAGCATTCCATCCAAAGGAAATCAAACCTGCAACTGTCTTGTGAAAAGTCGTCTCTCACCGACTATGCCACAATGACATCGTGATACGTAACAATGAATAAAACCATACATTTAACCCCGCGCAAGCTGAAATGTGTAATTACAAAGATACATTTGCTTTATCTTCTATTTGCTCGACTTGCTCCATAGTCGAAAATCCTTAATTTCTCCAGAGACCACACTTTAGGGACGCAAGTTCATATTCGGGGCAGTAGTAATGACACAGTGTAAAGTGCAGCAACGCTATTTATCTATTAAGCGAGAGGAAGTACATTTACTTAACTATTACGTGCAATTTAATTTCTGAATTTGCTGTACTCTGTAGTCATTACTTCTCGTAATGGGTATTTCCCATAGAGTTTGCTAAAATTATTTAAATGTTGGGTTGTTCAAAACTTTACTACAATTTTAACTTCCTCTTCAGTGGCTGTCGTTGGCGCAGTCTGTAAGTCCTATGGTTGTAGGTTCGATCTCATTTGGGGAGATAATGATATTTGTTTAACAAAATCAAAGTATGTATTACTTTATGTAAAATTTGCCAATATCTTATTTGGGTGGGTAGTTAGGAAGGGATGCCCGATAATTGATTAAACTGATTTTTTTTTCATATTTTGTACGATATAGGTGAAAATATTTAGTAAATAAGGCAATTACTCCATGGATAGATAAATAAATGTAAAAATAGTATAAAGTATTAAAAAAAACATTAATCATAAGGCATAATGAATTTCTTGAACTTTTTATGTAGAGTTTTAATTAACCAAATGATATAGAAAATTTACATTTATATGTTTTGTATTTTTTGGCGCTAGAAAAGCTAGCTTAAGACTCGAAATAGCCACTCGCAAAGTGCAGCCAGCGTTGTTGTCACTCCGCGCCGTCACGACTTGTGTGAATGCAGAGCGCGCTTGCATTTTATTTGAATAATAAATATAAGGTTTTACTCGGATACAACATATAGTGGTAGTAAACGGACTGTTCATGTCGTTACATATGTAAGTGTATGTTGTAGTTTATCCTTGAATACTATATATTTATTTATTTTTTTTAGTTTCACGCTGTATTTCTCAGCAGGTTAGGCAGAAGAGGGGAGATTCAAGGCTGAAGCCAGTCGTAGCGCAGTGGAAAAAGCGTGTGACTATAAACGAGACAGGTTGTGGCTTCGATACTCACTCGAGGATATGAAATACTTGAAATTATCTTTTCGTCGCTCCGGTAACAAGGCAGAACCGCGGCGTTGAGGTCCAGCACTCAATACGAACTGCCTCCAGATGGTGAAAAATAGAAAACAGAGTTTCTTAACACCAGGTGTTCAAGTTCCCTTTGCCTACTTTTCCTTTAATAAAGATAACTAACTATATCTTCTTCAGTGAGATAAACGATACTAAAGTAAAAAAACGCTAGTAAGGTCCACGGACTTTTGTGCACCCGTCGATGCATTTAAAAGGCGTCTTTACATGAAAGAGCTCGTCAGCGTGAAGAACGCGGCTTATTGTAATGATATTTATCTTGACGAGACAGAGTAAGGTTAACACTTCACTAACAATATATTATTATTGCTTTATTGTAGTGCTACTTTTAAAATAATTGGTAAGAATTTTTTTTTTGGATTTTTATTTGTGTCTAAAAAAGGGAATATTAATATCTATTTTCTATTTTTCTTCATAATTTATTCCAGAGTTAGCAGAGAAAACAGAGAGAATCTAGAGGCACTCCGTTCCATTACACTTTAGTTTCCAATGTACCGATGTATGTATGTCGGATTAGTAAACTAATCATTGTGTAGTTCAAGCGGGTGAAGAATTTTATACCTGAAAACTTTTATACGTAAAGAATAATAGTTTATTTTTTAGCTTTTTTTTAGTAGGCAGAGGGAACCTGGTAACCTAGTGTTAAGACAGTTCGTTCCCGTCAAGACAGTTACTTTGCGGCGAGCTCTGGAGGCGTTGCCTGTTGAGCTGCGGAACTCAAAGCCGTGCTTTGCTTAGTTACCGGAACGTGGAAAATGAGAGAATTAATTATTTAATTTCCCCGGATGGGAATCAAGCCCTCAACCTGCCGCGTTTACAGACGCACGCTTGTACCCCGGCGCCAAGACTGGCCTCAATAAAATATAAGTAAATGTACGTCCAACCATATAAATGTAAATTATTTAAATTATTATTCATGAACTTCATGCCCAAGAGACTCATTTCTAGGGCAGGAGATATGTACATGACTCATTTATATTGGCCATCACACGTCTCTTTTAACATTTTATTGAGTCTTCCCATACAAAGAAATAAAACTGCCAATACAGGAAACTAAAAACAAACAATAACTATTATTTTAATTTCACATTCTTACTTATTGTTAAAAAGAAGTCGTAAATTTAAGTGTAACTGTAACAATATTGATGCAGATGTATGTAAAAATATAAATAAATATCAGTTTCATTTGTAATCAATCACTCGTTATCTACGGGCGGTGACGGTACATGCGTTTGGGATGAGATAATGTTTGTTTGTTCGTGTATGTGTATGTATGTTTGTGCAAACCAATGTTACCATTTATCTCCAAAACCACTGGCCCAATTTTTATGCGGTTTCCTTGATGGGTTTGGATTTTATTGGTGCTTGTTCTTAGTTAGGTGTTACGGTAACAACTTACCTTATACGATCGTGTGTTTAAAATGTAAACTGAGCTAATCCATCGATCGATTAGGCAGTCAAATATGAACTATAATATATTAATATAATCTTATACATATCTGAATGGTACATTCATTATATAAGCGTGATCTACAATAAATGTCAAAAGTATTTTTTATTGTTTCTCGTTTCTAAACGATAATCATTGTGTAACAAAACAGAATTCATCAAAAATAAAACTATTGAAAAACTGGTCGCAAACTACAAAAACTTTTGAAACGTCGTCTTAATTATGATAAATACTCTACAATTTCTTTTAATTAATATTCAAATGACTGGTACCTTATTTCTTATTCTGCGCATAACTCCGGCTTATTTAATTATTGTTCAACTCGCTCAGTCTAGAAATATTATAACTTTTTCATACAACATTTACTATCATTTAGGTTTTAACTTCTAGAAATTGAAATGAAGTCTTGTTAGATGAAATGCCTACTTTACGCGTAAATAATCTATATATTTATAAGAAATCATAACGGATAGGTGTCTATGTCTGTACATGGAAGATATAAGAAATTTGATAATTTAAATGAAAGGGGCATTTAATAAAATAATACTACTAATAGCAATGATTTTTTTTCTCTTTTGCTCTGTGTCTGTGCGTTTGTTCATGCTAATCTCAGAAAAGGCTTAACCTATTTATTTGTAGTTTTCATTATTGTCATTTGGCAAATTTCCCTTATTGTTTGGTTAATTGAAATAAACCAAACAATAAAGACTGTTATTTGAGAAAATTGCTATTACTACCCAATTGTTTTATTGAATTGACCAAAACTCTACTTTTCAGTATAGGTTTGGATATTGTTTTTAAAATAATATTATTATTAGAAAACGAAAATAATATAGTAAAAGAGTAATGTCATAGTTCAATAGTTCAAATAAGCAAAGCCACGTGCGTGTCGCTGGTAATTTATAAAGTCCATACTCTAGCCTAATTAGACTCCTATTAAAACGCATCTTTACTGACTGAAAACTGAAAGAAAAGGCCAACATTTTCTAAAGTAATGTTACATTTTAAATTGATAAAAAAAAATCTAATATTATCCAAAATAATATTAATAATATGCCAAAAATAAATACAGCAGTAATTAGACACTGTTAGTCATTTACGGTCGTCCACACAAGATGGATTGCTCTCACAGACGCCCACAACTTACCTCTATTGACAGACTGCTCGTTAGAGGCCCTCAGATTCTGAAATGAAAAGAGAAATCTGTAATCAAATATCAAATTGTATCGATATTCAAATGTAACACACATCTGTGAATGTTACAAAGTAAGACTAAAGGTATCACAAATGCAAACTACAAACTTACTGGAAACAAATATCAAAGGCTTTTTCGAGTAGTTTAATATACTTAGTTAAAATGTGATATTTCAGTTAAATTTGAAAATACATAATGTCTACTGTATCGTGTAACACGCATATAGCTAAACAGAGGAAACATAGTGTTAAAACACTCCATTTTTGAACTTTCCTCTGATTTTTCACTTAACTCAACGCTTAGGCCTTTGATTTTTAAGTATTTAGTAAATATACACGTATTATTCCTTACGAGTTTAGTTAGAATATGAAGTACCTCCATAAAGCATTTCATCTGAGTGCTGCGTGCAATGGACACGTCAACTGCAAGCACTATAAAGATATATTTTGTTTTAAAAAAAACAATATTTTATAATCTCCTACTTTGTGACGTCAGCTGCTTGCACACATAAGAATTACAGTTTCTGGCAAGAAGAGCTAAATGTTAAGACATTTTGCTCTCCATTTTTCATCATCTTTTGAAATATTGTTGGATTTTCAACTTAGACTTGCGTTTTGTCTTAACCTTAATCCCGAAAAATATGTCTATATTTCTAGAGCCAGTCGTGGAGCAGTGACACAAATATATGGTTACAAACGCGACAGTTGTGGGTTCGATTCTCACTCATGGAATTGAACTATTTTTTACTAATATTTTTATTTCTTCGCTCGGGCGTCAAGTCTAAGCGAGGCATTGAATTCCATCATTCCGCCAGAATTCAGCGGAAAGTTGGGATAGGAGTGTCTTAACAGTAGACTCCCTCTGCCTACTCTGCTACATACGAGATACAGCGTGAAAATAAAATAATAAGAAATAAATGGTGTGTATTAGAACATAAAGCGCCATTATGTTCAACACAATCGTATACATTATTAAACTCTAGAAAAATGTGTTTAGATAAAAATCTAATTAGATATTGTGTTTCTAATGAACGTACAGTACACGTACAATAAACAAGCGAGCTCGTCGTTATATAAGAGGGTAGTTGTTAATTACACTGAACGGGCAATATGGTTCTTAGTCACTGTGAAATCTTCTGAATTTACTGCTTTAACTTCATCTATTCAGTGAAAGAGCTGCAGTCAAATTAAAAACTAGTTTTAGTTCCGACCTAATTTTTATTTTCTAAATTATAATTTCTTTACGTAGATAAATAAAATGTACACGTGTTCGCTTAAGCTGAGATTTTTAATGAATATATCATTTTTGTTTTACATTTAGTATTTAGACTCTTCGTTCCTCATATTAAGTCGAGGCGTTGCGTGTTGAGTGGCGGAACGGTTTGCCCATTTACCATAGCGAGGGATGAAAATATTAAACGTTTGTTTCCCCCTAGTGGGAATCGAACCCACAACTCGCGTCGCGGTTACAGTCGCTAGCTTGTATCTGTGCAGGCGCAAGGATACAAGCGTACGACGGCAACAATTTAATGAATATATAATTTGATAAGGCTTTTATCTTTTGGTATTTAGTATTCTCGAACAAATAACTTCACATAGTCTTATGGTTATGGTACAGTGATATGTCTTATTCTTCTTATTTAACAATTTTCAAGAGGCGCTGGTTAAAATCAAGCTACGTTCAAATGTTCATACGTTTTCTAAAAAAAGTATTGAAGGTTGCACCGTTTTATGTTATATCACTTTATAACCATATTCCAAAGCATGAAATGTGATATAAATTTAATGAGTGTGACGTAGGTACTTAAAAGTTATAGAAATATATTTGAATATCTTGTAAGTATTTAATTTACGTAAAGCAAGTTATGAATGAAGTTCCTTTTTATATTTTTGTAAGTAGTTCCATTTGAGCACCTCTCGGCTTCCTAATCTTTTATGAAAGCCGACTACACTAACTGGTGAATGTGAAGTAAGTATTATAAATAAATATCGAGAATCAAATATAGAAACCGATGACGAGATAGTCATATATATTTAGTTTTGTCTCATATGACAGGTAAAGCAATTTTTTTTAGCTTTACGCTATTCATGCATATCGAGATATTGCATATTGATTAGCGGAACTCAACGCCGCGTTTTATTTTGTTACCAGAACGAGCAATTGAAAAGATAAAATTATTCATTCCCTCTAATTCTACACCGTCCACAATCGTCGCGTTTACAGTCACACGCTGTCCCACTGCGCCTCAATGGACTCAAATGAGATATTTGGTGTATATGAAATATACACCAAATATAGTTGGAAATGAACCCACAATCATCGAACATATACTCAAATCCTTCCCTCTGGAGCTTTGAGACGATAGGACGTATACGCTATATTTAAATAATTAAATCTTAAAAACAAAAATTCTAGTTTAAAAATTAGGAGATCAGAACTACTAAAGAGTCAACGAGTACTACTAGTGTGGTGTTTGTGCGCGTGTGTAAATCGTGTGTGATATTTGCATCGCAGCTACGTGGCTTACAATAGCATTGGACAGTACGGGACGACATTCTTTACTGCGCTTTCGTCGCACAGAGGTGTCGCTACGCACCTATAACTTGGAGTTCCTTTCACTTATGCGCCCCTGGTACTTTGGTTCATCGCTGCAACTTAAAAGCTTATATAATGCCGATAAACCGCTCCCCCCCGCCTCAGCTGCCTCAATACCAGTCCGCGTTGACAACCATCGCGCACTGCAGTTCGGAGCCTAATCTAATGAATCCAACGGACGCAGAGGATTTAAATGTAACACTACGTCAAAAGCGTAAACGGTTTGAGTCCGACAGTGAGTCATCAGAACTAGCATTGTTTATGAATGACATAAAACAAATGATGCTTGAATTTAAATTTCAACAAGAACAAAAAATTGAAAAAGTTTTCTCAACATTAGACACAATAAAAAAACAAAATAGCGATATATGTAACTCAATTGAATTCATGTCCAAGACTTACGACTCTTTAAATGAAAAGATAAAGGCATTAGAAACAGAACGACAGGCTAACATTAAATACATACATTCGCTAGAAGAAAAAATGGAAGGATTTGAACGGGCTGCTCGATCTACATGCATTGAGTTAAAAAATATTCCCGCACAGAGTTCCGAGTCGAGGGAACAATTACAACAAAAAATTATTACTATTGGCCAAAAACTTAATTTAACAATACTGCCCCATGACATAAATGACATTTACCGTATACATAGTAGTAAACTAACTTCAAAGCCTGTGATAGTCAAATTTAATAGTGTACTAATGAAAGAAAATATGATAACTATGTATAAGCAATACAATAAAAGGGGTTCGTTTTTACAAACACACATCATTCAGGGCGGTGGAGAGAACAAACGTATTTTTGTCTCGGAATATTTAACAAACAAAATGAAACATCTATTCTACTTGTCTCGCGAATTCGCTAAGACGAATGAATATAAATATTGCTGGGTATCGCATGGTAAAATCTTCTTACGCAAAAGCGACGGTGCATCTTTGTATCAGATAAAAAGTGAGGACGATCTACCCGCACTTGGAAAAAAATGACTATTATATGTGTTTTGTGTTATTTCTTACCTATTAGTATTTATCATGAACATATTTTTAATATATGCAAATGAGTTCATTAATTTAATTTTCAATTGTATTATATGTGATAAGTTCATTGTTTATTATTGTGTCTCTTATAATTGTTCTATAGCTTTTTCCCTTATAAAAATAGTTAAAATAATATTACTGTTATTAGGATATTTATACTTGATATATATAACTCTAATTATACACTGTACTTATATACTCTATACACTATACATAAACGCACACATTCACATAAATAATAAATTAAGCTTATCTTCTATTATTATGGGAATTGGATTATTTTCTGTTATACTAAATAGTCATGCCAGTACTGAATTAAATATAATACAAGCAATTTATATACTTATATACTTCTTTTACTATTTGGAGAATACTGCAAAAATTTCATACTTGATTATGTATGATTTATCTTTGGATATGAATAATATGTGGTTGTATTTTGGTTTTAAATTACATAATGAATGAGTTACAAAATATAGTAGATGAAATTGAAAAAGTACAAGTATCAAATTCCTTTACTTGCAGTCCCAATCAGTGTTGTTCATTTTTAGGCAGTAACTCAAGGGATAGAATCTTGCATGTAAACATTAGAAGTATAAACTGTAATTTTAATCATCTTCTCACATTAATTGAACAAATAAATGTTGATCTTGACATTATAATATTGACGGAATGCTGGCTTAGTAAAT
>JAATLQ010034398.1:0-22584 GCA_013421005.1 Heliconius erato x Heliconius himera
GGCTCTCATATATCAGCGGTGACAAGTGACACGTGTGCAGATTAGTGCTGCCACTACTCAAAAAAAATCTACCAAAATTTATTTTTAAAATAACTCTGTTAACACATATTTTCAAAGGTGCCCCTGTTCAAAGCTACCCCCCTCTCCCCTATTGTTGATCATTCGTGGGACAGGTTTTGATTGTAAGCGCGGTTCTGTTCTGCATTCCGGGGAAAAACCTTAAGCTGTTGATGTAAAAATTAATGGAAAGTAAAAATTAATTTATGTTAATTTATGAACTACCTAGGCAGTAAAAAAATGGATACGATCCAAATGGAAATCGAAACCACATTCGGTTACATTTACAACCCACGCTTGTTCTACGCTACAACTGGCCTGTAACTGATTTTCATTTGCATATTTTTATTTTACTGAGTAGAAAGTAGAAAATGACGTTATGTATTTCAGATTCTCAATACATTGTATTATAGCATGATTAAAAAAGAGTACTTTTTTGTATGTGTGTTTAAACACAACCTGAATTTATAATAGTATTGTGTTTATTTCATATTAACTTAAAATATTTTGATCTATATATCTATCTATAAATGAAAGTTCTAAAGTAGTCTTATTTATATTCATATTTGATAGTACGAATTAAAACAGTGCGAATGTGTTATTTGTACAGTAGTTGTTTACGAAGGCTTACTGTGAAACGCTTCTGTGTACTTAGATTGCTGGTGAATACAACATCCTAGTTATCAGATAAGAATAAGATAAGTTTTGTTTTATGGTCTATTTAAGTGAATATATCTATTTTACCAATTTTATCGATTATAAGGTGGAAATATTCTTGAAAATACATAAAAAACACATTTTTTTATATTTATTTTTGTATTTTATAGATAGATTACTTAACAAAAACTATTGAATAGTCGCTAATATAATATGATGTAAAATAAATGTTATCTTTAAAAAAAATATAATTACTCAAATTGGAAAGAAAAATTAATTACAATTTTATATAAATAAAATTGTTATAATACATTTTCATAATTATACGAAAACAATTTAGTCATCTCCTAAGTTACAATTGTCTTTAAACCAAGAAAACTAATGTTTAATATTGTAGAAGCTTTATTCTGTATTGCGTATTTACTGCTGAGTGACAAATCGCCGTTTTTGTCTTGTGGAGGAAATGAAAAAAATAATTACCTCAATTTGGAATCAAACAGACAAACAGTCAAACGCAGTGCCGCTGCGATACAACGGCCTTAAATAATAAAAACATAAAACGAATCGTAATCTATAATTGTATTTTAACCTCAACATTTTCTTCTTTATCCCCAATTCGCTGCAAATGTAACATTTTTCAGCATAAGTAATGCGTGTCTTATCTACAATCCTGTGGGATCTAAAATTGCTTATTAACCGAACACAGGTTGATGGCGACCAAGAGGACCCTCCAGCCGCTAATGGCTTCTAAATATATTTACTAACTAAATTATTGCCTTAGTTAATTAGCACTTTTCAATTAAAATAAAAACAAAGTGTTCAATAAAGTGGGTATAGAAATATGAAAATTGAAATTTGGGAAAAATAAGCTTTATAATGATGGTAGTTTAATTGTTGTAAAATTTGGAGTAATATTATTTTTTTAATTTCACGCTGTGTGTGCACATAACGGGAAGGTTTCTAGAGAGAACTTGGGAACCCATTGATAATACACTTTGTTCCACATTAAGGCACTTCCGGCTCCCACTTTACGCCGAATTCTTAAGATTAATACCTAAAGAATACCGTAATGCTGCGGAATGCCTTATTACTAAACCGATAATGTGAAAATATTAAATATTTCATTGTACCGAGAATTGAACCCACAACCTTCACCTCGTGTCTTATTCGGCCGAATAGACGGTAGCTTCATTGATATAATCTTTAACTATTCATAAAAGTAGAGCTATATACCTATTGTAAGAACACAATGTCTCATAATATTAAGACTTCTAATATATAATTTAAATAACATTTACTATTACTATCATTATCTTATAGTACAGGTGACAAACTGAATAGGAAATAATGTGTCACACAAAGATATTGTAGAGTAAATATTTGGTAATGTTCCTTTATCTTAATTCATTATTTAATATGAATTGTTTGAGAAGTGCTCTCAAATCACATGTATTAGATAACAAATAATAATTATTTCGTTTAACAAACAGCTAACTGACTTCTGAGGCTAGTGGTGGCGCAGGGGTAAAAGTGGATTCGATTCCATAATTCGAATTAAATATTTAATATTTTCATTTCTTCGCTCTAGTGATGAAGCAGTTGTGCTGAGTTCCGCAACTCAATATACAATTCGGAAGGGGACGGAGTGTCTTAATACGAAAACGGAGTGTCCCAACACTCGGTTCCCAGGTTCACTCTGCCTACCCCGCTTTGTGAGGGATACAGCGTGAAGCTAAAAAAACTTAACCACTTTGCCTTCATCTCAAATAAAGTTAATGTCTATTTCTAAAAACGATAAACTTATCAAAAAAGTCTACAAGTTTATTTAGTTATTGTGGAATACGTTTTTTTTTAACGAGACGCTTTATTTGATTTGGGTTCGGATAGGGATTGCCGGATTTACAATATTCGTACAGTAATTTGACATTCTTTTACTTATATTTTTTTATTGGCTTGGACTATCGGAATGAAGGTTAGCTTCAAAATTCTCTCCCTTTTTCTAGTTGATATTTGTTAATATTTATTGTGAGTAAAGTTGTTGTGGGAGTACTCATTTCTAACTAATTTTATTAATTGATAACATTTTTAAAATGGAAAAAAAAAGTTAAGGCCGGTCGGTCGTGGCGCAGGGGCGCAAAGTGTGACTGTAAACACGACTGGTTGTGGGTTCGATCCCCACTCGAGGTAATTAAATATTTATATAAGTTTATATTTCCATTTCTTCGTTCTGGTGTCGAGGCAAAGGGCGGCGTTGAATTCTGCCACTCAGCACGCAATACCTCCAGAATTCGGCGGAAAGTGGAGAAAGTAGTGTCTTAACACTAGGTTCCCTCTGCCTATCCTGATGTGTGCGGGACAAAGCCTGAAGCTGATTTGATTTGATTTTTTAATAAAGAAGTTTACGAAACAGGATTAGAAGCCGCGGCTCTTAGAAATCTTTTAAGTGAATAGTTTCCTCTTATACTTTTTCTAATTAAGTAATAATTTGAGTAATTTTTAAAAATCAACTAAGTGCTATTAGCTCTTCTTTATTTTTTAATCGACTGGTTGTGGGTTCGATCCCCACTCGAGGAGATGAAATATTTACTTAAATTTATATTTCCATTTCTTCGCTCTGGTGTCGAGGTTAAGCGCGGCGTTGAGTTCTGCCCCTCAACATGCAATGCCTCCAGAATTCGGCAGAAAGTGGGGAACGGAGTGTCTTAACACTAAGTTCCCTCTGCCTACCCTGCTGTGTGCGGGATACAGCGTGAAGCTGATTTTTTTTTTTTGATTTAAAGTTTTGAACTTTTATTTCGATTTCCACTTGGAGGAATAAACTATTTTCATTTCTATGGTAAGAAGCAAAACGGTGATAAGTTAGTAATGTGTGTAGAATGGCACAAGTCTTGAAACTCTGGGGGAAAGTGGAGAACGGACGAACACTACATTCTGTCTGCCTGCCTTGTTATATGCGGGATACAGCGACTAAAGTTAATTTTATTTTTTATTTATATTTTATTTATTACCTACATTTTTTAATAAAAAATGTATTAAAAGCGTAGACAAATTTGTGAAAAGTAGGTAGTAGTAGGTGTCTACATAACTGAAATAGCTAGAAATTCATAATATGAAAACTTAAAGAGGAATCAATATTTTTTAGCCTAACGCTGTATTTCGCAGCAGGGTAGATAGAGGGAACCTGGTAACCTAGTATTAAGACATATCTGTTCCCCACTTTCTGCTAAATTCTGGACGTATTCCGTGTTGAGTAGCGGAACTCAACGCCGCAGCAGTATTCAAAATTCATAAATAACAACATTTCTAATTCCATGATAAATATTTTTTATTAAATGAAGCAAATGTTTTATAGTGTGACAGTGTAGATATCATAAATTTGCTAGACAGCGCTAGTTAAACACAATCCATTGTTGCGGTATATTATTTTGTCTATTAATATTAAATGTTATCTGTGATCAAATATAAACTTAACTATAATAGATGTGACTGTTATAATAAGTAACATCAGAACTTAAATTATTTTGATGTATCTATATTTATTTAGTTATAAAGATATACTATTAAAATATTTTGACTGGTTTTGACTTTGATTTTGACTGGCTGTATGGTCGCTGTGTTAGTAACGATATTTTATATAAATTAAACAAGATCTGCTTATTTTATAGACTGTTTTAAGTGGCGGAATCCGCGTAAAAACATTTTACGCGAATTGGTTTTTGAGCTATTTATTAAAATAAAAATGTAGTCAGCAGAGGGAACCTAGTATTAAGACACTCCGTTCCCAACTTTCCACCGAGTTCTGGAGGCATTGCCTGTTGAGTGGCGGAACTCAACGCCGTGCTTTGCCGGACATCAGAGCGAAGAAATGAAAATATAAATGTAAATAAATATTTTATTTCCACGAGTGGAGATTGAACCCACAACCAGTCGATTTTACAGTCACAGTTTGTGCCCCTACGCCAGGACTGGCCTCAAGCTATTTATTAATTATTAATAAATTTGTATTATAATTGTCAAAGTTTGTGAGCATGGATGAGTTTGTTCTACTTTCACGGAAAAACTACTGAACTAATTTAAATATGAAAATTTTCTGTAATAAGCATCGTAATATCATTATATCTGCTACAATTTATGTATGTACGAGTGTGTAGACTTTGTAGAACTTGGCTGTAATATAACAATAAATTTAGGCGGGCGAAGCCGGATTTGGGTCGCTAGTTTGTCGATAATAACTTAAATGGTTGAAAAAAAAATGTTCGATTAAACATAAAAATTTTCTACTTGCATTATAAAACATGCTTGTAATTGCTATAAAAAGTGATATTCATAATATATATCTACAATAAAAATCATTATATCTGATCCATGATACCCCCACAGTTCCACAGGCTTAACTACCCTTCAAGTAATTGAACGTCCCACACACGTGACGAGGAAGCTATTAACTGTTGGAAACAGCTTTTGTTGCTTTGATCTTAAGTTAATCATAACAAAAATATTCTATTATGTCTATTTTCTTCTTAAAAATGGGAGTGGGAATGAGATTCTATCTTCTTCCCATTTTTAATTAATGAATCAACTTCACGCTGTATCCCGCATATGGCAGGCAGAGAGAACCTGTGTTAAAACATTCCGTATTAAAATATTCCATTTTTCGCTCAATTTTTCTAGGCAATGCGTGTTGAGTGGGGGTATTCAAAGTCGAGATTGCCTTGGGGCAACAGTCGTGGCGCAGGGGCACAAAGTGTGACTGTAAAATCGACTGGTTGTGGGTTCGATCCCCACTCGAAGAGATAAAATATTTTATTACATTTATATTTTCATTTCTTCGCTTTGGTGTCGAGGCACCCTCCCTCTGCCTACCCTGCTGTGTGCGGGATACAGCGTGAAGCTGATTTTTTATTTAATGTTCCCGATTAGGGATCGAACCAACAAACGAAGCGACATAGTAAAATCTTCCTGCGTCACGACGGTTTCATATTTGATTAATAAAAAATTACTATTACTGTAAGTTTGAATTAAAGTTATTTGTTCAGCAATACACCTTTTTTCTTATAAAACATGGGTACGTCTCCTCTGTTGTTATATTATATTTATATATTTACAGAGATACTTATACAATGTTGTGTTGAGACACTCTGTTCCCTATTCTAGGGCCATAATAATTAAAATATAATTACTCCTCCCAGTTAGGAGCGATCCCACAAATATTTAAAAAAAACACCCAAATAACATATTACCTATAGTTATAATACATGGATTACCGAATAAGAATAGTACAGTTGTACTTTTAGCTAAGATTTTTTGACGTATCCAACTTTTGTTTGAAATGGGTTGAGTGTTAGACATGTGCTTACGTCACCTAGATCTTGCTTACGGCGGTTTTGTCACTTTAATGTGTTCTGCTTATCGAAAATCAAGGATTTTTGATGGTGAAATATTTGAAAGTAGTCTGAAACTTTGGGATTTTGTATAGCCCTGTTATTTTTTTAATCAATCAGCTTCACGCTATATCCCGCACACAGAAGGGTAGCCAGAGGAAACTCACTGTCAATACACTCCGTTCCTCATTTTCTGCCGAGTTCTGGAAGTATTGCGCGTTGAGTGGCGGAACTCAACTCCGTGCTTTGCCTCGACGCCAAATGAAATGAAAACATAAATGTAAATAATTTTTTTATTTGCTCCTCTGGAGATCTAACCCCGACCAGTCGATTTTACAGTCACACTTTGTGCCCCTACACCACGACTGACCTTTATAGCCTTATTGATTTGGAATCAATAATATACATTATATCTTAATTACATATTAAAACGATATGAAATATTAATTTATAATGCTTTATTGAAATGTTAATTAATTGTTTGGTTTAGGAATCAAATGGCTCGCTCATTTTGACTTAATATTTTTCTTAGAAAATTCGAACCAACAACCATCGTAAGTGCAAAATTACGAGTAGATCTTCATCAACCCCACTGTGATGGTGTGATTTCTTTTAATAAAACTAATAGACATTGAGAACGTAGTGTCAAGAGAGAACGAAAAGTCTCTTTAGCTTCACTTAAAAGGAAATTTAATGTCAAGAGTGTCTTGACACTAAATTTCCTCTATCTACTTTACTATGTGCGAGATAAAGCGTGAAATTGAAAAAACACACACATAAACACACATAAATAACTTTACAAAATTAACTAAGTATCACAAATCTAAAACAGGCCTCTAATGCGTAAATAATTACGCATCCCCGTTTACACTGAAGTGACTGACTATTTACATAAATCACATGGTGTTTGTATCGTTACTCGAACATGCTCTATAATGCCTTTGTAAATATTGTAGTATGCTTAGTCGTTTGTGATTATATTTTAATTAATATTTACAACGTTAATTACTACTTGTGTTAGTTGTACAATTGTTGTATTGGACAAATGTTTTCAGTAATTTTATACTTGTTCATATAAATTATTTTAGGGTATAATGTTAAGGGCCCTACTGCAAAATATCTCTAGATAAACATTGCGTTTTGAGGGGCGGAGCTCAACGCCGTGCTTTTTCTTATATCAGAGCGGGAAAAGGAAAATAATAAGTATTTCACTCTCCATGGTATGAATCGAACCCACAACAGTTGCAGTAACAGTAGCACGATTTGGTCCCTGCACCTCGAGGGCTCCTGTAATATTTTTTTTTATTTTTTTTCACAAACAGATTATATCTGTATAGATTAGAAACGAAGAGACGTTCCAGAATGTATAATGAAATATTAATATCAAAAAAAGTCTTATAGAAAGAAATAAATTTACAGATCACCGAGCAACAAAGTCTGCTTAATATTAAATAGGAAAGCTAAATATTTATTGTTTCGTATCATATTTTATCAAAAAGGTACTCTTTGTATGAATTTTGATTGTACAGTCACGTTTTGTGTTTGTGTATACATCATCTGACTTTTGGTGATAGTGTGATTAAAAAAAAAATCAGTTCAGGGTAGGTACAGCGTGAAGCTGATGTATGTAAATATGGTATTTAAAACAATATTTAAATGACTGATATCTCGCAAACGATTATTCGACTTATCACCTTTCGCTTTGTGTCGATCTCAAAAGCACTTAATAGTTTTTTAAAAAATACAAAGTCATTCCAGCTCATCCATAGATAGCCAAATCTATACGAATATTATGAAGCGCGTTAATTTGACATCTAAAGTATACAATATAGCAATGTTTGGGCGTAAAGTTTTAAAGTAACCTAACATGTTGTTTACATATTGTAAATATATATTTGTTTTGTTCTAGGTGAAGGCTGTACTTTAACTGGATCTCTTTTTTTTACATGTTTTCTATAATTGTGTATAGTTTATTTCTTTTTACCGGTCAATTTCCTTCGTGTGTTTTCCATACAACGTGACATTAGCGAAATGAATTGTGCTCAACTGGCACGCTCGAAACGCCATACATTAAGAAATCAATCAAAATTTTAAAGTAAACTCACGTTTAAATTTAATAATAAAATAACGCCCTTATCAATGTAAGATCAATATCTATATCGAATATTGTATAAAAGTCTACCATGAAACGTAACATATTTTTATATAATAGAAAAAGATATTTTCTGTTTGTTTAGGAATGGGATTGTTATGACTATTCTCTCAGTTATTACAGTCAATAAGTGGTGGTCGACGCTGGCCTCACTTGTTTATTTTAGGCTGAATACTCTATTGTGAGTGTTTTATTGATATTAACGTTCTTGATTTGTTGTATAAAATGGTTATTATTAGTTTCCGTCAACGACATTTATAAAATAATCTATAAAATATTTTATGTTTCGAAATTATGATATATCTGGGAGTAGTCCGAATTGGTCTAGTTTTTATTTTATTAATTATTATTAAAACCAATATGGCAGAGCGGGACTTCGATTGACTAAACATGAGATGGTTGCGTTGTTGTGTTGCGACGGTTAATGGTGGCACTATCACCACTAAAAGGAATAACAGATATTTATCTTTTACTCTACACTTAGATATTTATGTTTACATTAATTCAATATTATATTTACAAAATCGCGTTTACAAATTCCTTCCGCTCGGCGGAAAGTGGGAAACGGAGTGTCTTAGTACTAGGTTCCCTTTGCCTACACTGCTGTGTGCAGGAAACAGCGTGAAGCTGATCTATTTCTTCCGCTTCTTTCTCCGCTCTCCACCTAAATTCAACATTCAAATAGCAGTGCTGATGCAAATTGCCTAAAAATTATATTACTTCTATTATTATCTTATTCGTTTGGAAAGTTTTCAACAAACCTCGAAAGTTTTATCTTGTTTAAAAGTAAAAACGGAATGATATCTTAAAGATAAACCCAAAATCACATTTGATCTCGGAGGACATCCGATGAATATTTATACGGGCAACCTTAGGAATATCTGCTATAATAATTACGCCCGACCCGTAGTAGAGTTGTTCATATTTTAGAAGCGCCAAGTGCTATAAATACTTGAGAAGCCACTTTGCGTATTTCATGAAAAATACATGTTTTTTTGTGTCGTTTTCACTGGTATCAGTTACTTTTTATTGATATAAAAAGTGATCGTCGTGGCACAGCAGCACAGCGTCTGAACATAAATTATTTCAATTTACCGAATGTAAAGTTGCGGCGTTGAGTTCCGGCATTCAATATGCAATTCCTCGAAAATTTGGTGGGAAGTGAGGAAGGGGGCGTCTTAGCACTAGGTTCCCCCTGATGCTCCTCTGAAGCTGAAAAAAAGAGACTATAAAAGTTCGATTACATCTCGGATGAAATTATAATTTTCATTTTCTATTATTGTATTGGGTCATGTAAATATAAGAAAATTAATCATTAGATATGAGAGTCTACCTACATACACGTACGTATTAATTTAACCATGCTATAGAGCAAGTCTATTGGTTCATAGAGTAGACCATATGGTCTACCAACATTGACACATTCTCGATTATCTAATTTAATAATTATTTACCGTCATATAAAGCTTTATTAGATATCGATTTCATTGGTTATGTAATGATCGAAAATGTATGATTTCAAATTGATAAACTACAACATTCGACGAATGTTATGCAATAGTTTTTCAGCTTCACACTGTATCTCACACATAGCAGGGAAGGCAGGGGGACCTGGGAACCTAGTGTTAAAATACTCCATTTTTTAATACTCTTCCTTTCACCACCTTCTGCCGAAATCTGGAGGAATGTCAACTCAACGTCGCGCTTTTGCCTCCTATGCAGTTGTTGATATTTCTATTAACAAACGCACATACATTATTAAAATTTACTTCTCAAAAAATTGCTGAAATTAAACAAGCGAAGTTGTTAAAACATTTTTGCATACTAACAACTTAGTGAATGATGTCGTCTAAATTCTAGTACCTTGTTCATTTCTGTGTTTAAGTTTTTAATAGAACCTTACAGTTTTACTTTTAAAACTTTAATTTAAATAGAATTGTGTTTAAGATTGAATTATCATAATTTTAATTATGATTACGTCTTAAAAGTATAAGTACGCATATATATTGTGGTATTAAAAAGACTAAAAGCAAGTTTTATACATTTTAACCACAAACTGCTTGTGTTTTAATAATTTAGGACTCTATGGTAACGGAATCTCTATTGTTTATAATTTTTTTTTAACTTAGTAAAGATAAGCTATTCTTGCATATTTAACTTGTTTAAAACACTGTGTAATTTAATGCTGTACGTTTTTTTATAAATCCTAGGCAACATCTTTATATTTTTCCTAATTAGAATTCCAACAATTTAGCTATAACCTAATAAACCAGCTTCACGTTGCAACTCGCACACAGCAGGGTAGGCAGAGGGAACCTAGTGTTAAAACACTTCGTTCCCCACTTTCCATCGAATTCTGGGGGCATTGCATATTGAATGGCGGTACCCAACGCCGCGCGAAAATATAAATGTAAATAAATATTTAATTTCCTCGAGTGGGGATCGAACCCACGACCAAACGCGTTTACAGGCCAACTTTGTGCGTCACCTATCATTCAGTATTTTCATATTTAGAAATATTTTAAATATAGCGATAATGATAAAGTTTATTTCTATATGGTATCATTTGTGTGTAATGTATATTCTCTTATAGAATTGCAAGCAAAATATAAACAATAAATGTGAACCGAGCAGTCTGAAACTAACATAATAATTTATAGTAATATTTCTTATAAAAACAATAACATTGCAGAAACATTCGAACTATATTTAACATTTTTATTAACTTCTTGCTGTATCTCGGATATAGCAGATTGGGGAGAAGGAACTTAGTGATAAGACACTCCGTTTCCCACTTTCCGCCAAATTTTTCGAAGTATTGCGTGTTGAGTGGGAGAACTCAACGCCGGACTTTTGCCTTGGTGCCAGAGCGAAGAAATGAAATTTATTAACAAATAATAATACATTCACCCGAGTGAGGATCGAACCCACGCCCCTTCGCCACGACGAAATCAAATTCGGCAGACAATGAGAAACGGGTTGTCTTAACACTAGGATTCCTCTATCAACTCTGTTGTGTGCAGGATACAGTGTAACGCTAAAAAATTAAAGTACTAACAAGCATGAAAGTGACATCGTACTGTTGCCAAATTTTCCTGCTTTGTTTTAAATTTGAAAATGAACGTATTTCGCAATTCTGGAGGCATTGCGTGTTGATTGTCGGAACTCAACGCCGTCATTTGCCTCGACTCCGAAGAGAAGAAATGATAATATAAAATATTTTATTACGTCGAGTTGGAATCGAAGCCACTATCTATGTCTATCCTACGTGTCTTAGTAGGTTTTTATAACGTTTAAATCATAAGTAAACAGCATGACTTCGAATCGAAATGCATGACTTAATGCAAATATTATTAGTATGGCACATGACTAAAGTCGCTATTAGCTGGTTTGCATAAGAGATAACAATGATATGTACATCTCTATAGTGACAGTACCTACTATTTATTTACATATAAAATATTAGCGATAGCCAAATATAGAAGATGATTTGCACGTGGTACTTGCCTGGTAACTGTTACAATTTTTTTCTATTTTTTCTGTTAACTTTACGCCTCCCCCTCCTCCCGGAGATCAGAGTGGTGTTTCGACACTCCGTACTCGTACGGGTATATATATTTTTAAATTTTGGCAGAATTTTATTTAGCTCTATACAAATGAATATGATATGAAGTGGATGAAACAGACCTAGTGATAAGCAAGTGTTCATATTACTAGAGCTAGTGCCTACGATAAAGACAGACTAGTATGAAAAAAATATGTTTTTTTTTAAACATATTGATTATCTCTGGAAAATAGCTTTATCTTAATTGTTGATAAAAATCTTCAAAATAATAACGACAATCTAATGAGGGGTTTTAAAAAAGAATAATTAGAAAAAAAAAGTATATATGACATTGAAATAATATTCCACAAATTTCTATTAAGAAACTATTGAAAATAACAAAGTGTATCCTTAAATCAGTAATAACACGTATACGTAAAGCAAACCAAACGGTTCGTAAAATTGTACATTGTATCGAAATATTCACGCTTTTACAGAAATTATTCAGGAGTAAGTACTGTTTCGTAAATAACTTAATAGAAAATAATCCATCGTGGCGCAATGGGCGGCTATACATAACTGCCATTTGGATGTGAATTCGATCCCCATTCGGAGGAAATATATAATGTATTTTCATTTACCCACTCTGGTAGACAAAATGACGCATTGAGTTCCACCTCTTAACACGCAACGACTCAAGAAATAGGCGAAAGTGGGGAACGAAGTGTCTTAACACTAGGTTCCTGTAAAGTTAAAAATATAATTTTCCTATTATAGGTATTAATTGTATGTAAACGATAATGTAATTAATATATATGATAAGGAAATTAATACATTTAAAAAGGGTACGGACCAAGTGTCTGTAGTGTTAAGAAATAAATAAATAAAAAAAAAAACACTAGGTTCCATCTACCTACTAATTAATAAAAAACATCACAGCTAAAAAAGGTATCAATATTAATTTATAATATGATAATTCATGTTACATGTATGTCTAGTATACTTTAAGACTTCATTCTATATTAAATTGAAGCCTTTATTTAGTGCCCTTATTATCTTACTGTTCTATAAATAGATGCCGATAAGGTTCCTAAGTACCGTTCTTACTTAAGTAATGTTCTACGTCACGAAGCTGTCTAGATCTAGCTCACCGAAATAACTTTTAATAAGAAATAGTCGATATATTTTCTTTCTTCACACTCACTTATAAGCGCGGGTAGGTGGATATAATTTAGATTCTCTATTTCTCCCGCTCGAGTTTCAAGAGGTTAAACCTACTACTATCGTCTTTACAGTTAGAGGTTGCTCCACTGAACTGAAACTGAATCGTTACTTTTTTAGCTTTACACTATATTCCGCACATAACGGGTTAGGCAGAGAGAACCAGGAAACCAAGTATTAAGACACTCCATTCCTATTAAGATGGCGGATGTTGAGTGGCGACTTGACTTGTTACAAGAGTAAAAAAATTTAAAAAATATATATTTCATTCTCCAGAGAAGATATTTCTATTCTTGTTGGAATCGAAATGTCTACTTACTGTTACTACTACTGTTGTAGGTTCACCACAACCGTTGCGATTTCAGTCGCGTGCTTGTGGCCCTGCGCTTCGACGGTACCATACCGTAGCCTCTAATATATTTTACATTTCCTATAAATTTGTATGGAATGGAACTCATATTGTACATTTTATATAATGTATATATAGTAAATACAAAATTGCATTCATATATAATTTTTTAAGGGCGGCGTTGAGTTCCGCCATTCAACACGCAATGCCTCGAAAATTTAATGGAAAGTGGAGAACGGACTGTTTTAATATTAGGCCCCCTCTGGGTGCTCTGCTATATGGGAAATACATCGCGGAGTTAAAAAATATATTTTTAAAGCCAACTTTTACAGCTTTTTGAGGCCGGTCGTGGCGCAGCGGCACGAGGTGTGACTGTAAAACCGACTGGTTGTGGGTTCCATCCCCACTCGAGGAGATGAAATATTTATTTAAATTTATATTTCCATTTCTTCGCTCTGGTGTCGAGGTTAAGCGCGGCGTTGAGTTCTGCCACTCAACACGCAATGCCTCCAGAATTCGGCAGAAAGTGGGGAACGGAGTGTCTTAACACTAGGTTCCTTCTGCCTACCCTGCTGTGTGCGGGATACAGCGTGAAGCTGAACTTTTGCAGAACTCATGTTGAACTTTTAAACATTGAACTCATGATCATTTTTTTAATATGTAAATAATTAAAATAATTCAGACATTGACCGTCTGAAGAAGTCGTTGTGCAGCGGCACTTCTTCCGAGTCTAAGCGCGAAGGTGGGTTCAATTCTCAATCGGAGGAACTAATCACTTTAATTTCCTCGCTCTGGTAAAATAAGTGGCGTTGAATAGCACCGATAAACATGCATCGTCCCGAAACTGCGGTGGGGGTGGAGGACAGAGTGTCTTGACAAACTTGAGATTGCGGGCGTAAGCACAAGAAATGTATGAAAAGAACTATAATTATAATAATATTATATTAATGTAAATTGCCAAATTTCATTAATTTAGGTCTATGAGGAATATCCTATAGGTTTTGAATACGTGAATTTCATATAAAATGCAGCAAAAACATTGGGTTTGATCCTACATATGATCTCGAGATAAAAGATCTTGATAAACGGACAGACGGACAACCAAATGGAAAAAACCCTTAGAGGATTCTAAGGGTTCTGTTTTTTTTTCTTTTGGGGTACGAAACTATAAATCTAATTAGAACAAATTACTTACAGGCCTAACTAAGCCATTACGGTTTTAATAATGTTTAAAAAAATCGTCAATTTTTTTGTTGACATCGACAGCTACTGATCTATCTAATGATATGATGAATATTACGAAAAAAAAATTAAAATAATTTTTTTATGTTATTGTTTGTTAACAGAGTAGATAGTTCAAAAATGCAATCTCTCAAACGCACTCGTTGTTTGTAATCAATCATTTTCATTCATTTTCATTTTCACTCAAAAAATATAACTGAAAAATATAATTTAATTGTGTACAAGTATTGAATTTTTCTAAAGTTAATTGTATTTTAAAAGTTCAGTTACTATTGAAAATAATCAAAATAATAATATAACACAACTGAAGAAAAAGAATAAATTATCTTTAAGTGATCCGTATATCAATAGCACCTGTTTATATTTGATTTTATGTATCTTGTCACAGATAAGCTATTTCATTTTGATACCTTAACTTAACTAATTATATTAAGATACAAACCTTTGTTTGCAAATATTAAAAACAAACTAGTACCGTGTCACAGACGATAAAACTGTTATATATACACCGGTAACACCTACTTGTGATTAGTGCGCCGCGTATGCGCCTGCGCCTCATTTGTACTTATAATTTTAAGCGTCCGAATTTTATCAAATTTAATCAAAAAGTGTAAAGCTATTAAGGTAACATGGCGCCCGGTGTTATACAAAATTCGGAAACAGTTATTAACAATACTTTAGAAGTTATTACTCGAAATGAAGATCTCTTACCTGGCTTGAGTGACGAAGTCAACACATGCCCCATCGACCATCTTGTTTTGGCTCAAGTAAATAAAGATCAAAATGGTGAAAACAGTAACAACGGTGAAAACGGAGAGGCTAAAATACTCATACAAAAGCTCGATAGAAAACAACCCCGTAAAGTTACAAGGCCTAAAGTGTTAAAGAATCACGAGTCTCGGGAGTATTTGTATGATCGACTTTATGATTCTACGTGTCCAAGAGTGGTAAGTTCGTTATATTTAACGATTATTATTAATAAGAGGCGCAGGGGCACAAAGTGTCCCTGTAAATCGACTGGTTGTAAGTTCGATCCCCGCTCGAGGAGATGAAATATTTATTTACATTTATATTTTCATTTCTTCGCTCTGGTGTCAAGGGGAAAGCGCGGCGTTGAGTTCTGCCACTCAACACGCAATGCCTCCAGAAATTGGCGGAAAGTGGGGAACGGAGTGTCTTAACACTAGGTTCCCTCTGCTTACCCTACTGTGTGCGGGATATAGCGTGAAGCTGAAAAAAAATAAAAATAAAATAATTATTAATAAAGTAATTGCAAAAAAAAAAATGCATTAATTAATTAAAAATATTTTGCACAAAAAATAATTAATAGTAATTATTAAATCCATAGTATGAACCGTGAAGTGTGTAAAATAATTTGTCATTCCTTCATTGCGCACGTTTTGCACGTCGCAGCCTCGTTTACTTAATAAGACCTGGTTCACGTAAATTTTATTGTTTTTTTAAGAAAATTTTAATGAATTCTTTTTATTATTTTGTATTACAGTGTAATACTTTAAAATATTTTTTTTTGCCCTTACCAAAATCTTTTATGACAACATAGTATTGATACATTATTAAATGTTTGGGTTCTATGTTCCTAGAATATTTGTTCTCAAAATTCCGCACTCTTTTACGTATTTACATGCATAACTATTCATAGAGAGACTTTAAAATGTTTTACGTTCATTATGAAACTGAAACATACATAAAAAGCATAGCTTATTAAAAAAAATGGAATGTTAATTACTTCAAAAAATTAAGTAGAAATTAAGATATTGAAAAACTTTTAGAAGAATTTTAAAAGAATCGAAGGATCGTCGAGGCCATCGTAGCGCAGAGACACAAGAGCGCTACAATAAACGCGACGCTTGTATTTTCATTTCCCACTCGGGGGAATGAAATATTGAATAATCTATTTTTTTCTCGTTGGTAGCGAGGCAAAGCAGAGCGTTGAGAATTCTGCTGAAAGTGGGGAACGGAGTGTCACAATTAGGTTCTCAGGTTCCCTTTACCTATCCTACTATGTGCAGAATACACCGTTTAAAAAAATATAGTTTCATTTAACCTTATTTTAAGACTTAATATGAAAAGTTTATCCCACTTTATAAAGTACAAAATTAAATTTGTTATTCGAGGAGGAATCGAACTCACAACGTGTCATGTTTATAGTCACACGCTTGTGCTCCTATGCCACAACTGGCCTCTACTACTGATTAATACTATTACTATAAATATTACTTAGGGTCACTTAAGTACATTTATTGTGGATAAATTATCATAAATCTGCATTGAAATCGCTAAGTGCTCTATAAATAACATGATCTTAATAGGACATTGATATGTCACTGGTTAAACTTTGAGGCCATTATGGCGTAGTAGGACAGATTTGGCCTGTAAGCGTGAAGGTTGTGGGCTCGATTACCACTCGAGGGAATTAATTATTTTAAGTTTCGCTGTAGTAAGACAGAGTTGAGTATTGAGTTTCACTGCATAAAATTATTTAGAGCTATTGCGGGAAGTGAAAAACGAAGTGTCTTGATACTTGGTTTACCTTAAATTCCTGGCTATATTATCTTTGGATATATGCTGATCGTTCTATATATAGTGAACAATATATACCGAGAAGCATAGTAAATACATAAAGTCAGTCCGGCGCAGGGCCCTTATTATGATTATAATTTTTAATTTTTTATTTAGACCGCTACACCCATTGATTTTTGTACCTACAGCTCGACAAATGTCAAGCGTGACGCTTCACTAAGGAAATAAATGTTTTATTATTATATTTTAATTTATTTTTAGCTTCAAGCTGTATCCTGCACATAGCAAGATGGATAGAACCTAGTGTTAATTAATATACTCCGTTTCCGTGAGGACGCTTCCGTTTCCCATCGTTATAGAGAGAAGAAATGAAGATATTAAATATTTAATTCCACTGAGAAATAGGATAGGAGTGGAAGTCGAACCCATAACCGTTGCGTTTACAGTGACACGTTTGTGTCCTTGTACCACGACGGCCTTTTTATTACTAATCAATAATCAGCTTCACGCTGTATAGGCAGCGTGGTAGGCAGTGGGAACATAGTGTTATGAGACTAGACCGTTCTCCACTTTCCGCTTAATTCTGGAGGCTTCGCGTGTTGAGTGGCGGAACTCAACGCCTCAACACCAGAGCGAAGAAATTAAAATATAATTTTCAATAAATATTTCATTTCCTCGAGAGGGGGCCGAACCCACAACCAGTCTAGTTTACAATCACACTTTGTGTCGCTGCAACACGACTGGCCTCTATTACTATATATGTATATTAACAAATATTTTTATTTTTCAATTGATTATTTTACATTTCTGAAATTTTAAAATAATAACAAAGATTTAATAATTTACATTAATTACTATGAAGCTATTGTAATTATATTATACAAATGAATAAATGATATCTACGGGTATATTCATTTTTTAAAATATACTTCTAGTTTGCCAGTTATTTATTTCTATTTATTATAAATTTTAAAAAAGTTAGAAATTAAAGTAATATTTATTATATTAAAATTTATTTCTAATTATCTATATTAATTTAAAATATTTATTTTTAATGTGAATAATAATATTTTTTATTTTAGGCTGAAATCGTTATGGTCTTGGTCTATATAAGTATAGTTTTGGGTGAAGGTTAAAAGAACTTGTAATTGGCGCGTAAATTGTAAAATTTTACACGTCAAAAATGTGTCTCTAAACTATAATATGTCAGAATTTAAATTAAGTAATTATATAAAATTGAATATGTATTGAAATATATTTTTCCAGGCAGACCAATATATTTATTTAATTTTTTTTACAGCCAACGCTATGTAACGAGAGGGCTTGCCTGGGTAGCCTTATGGCTATACCGGGCCGCGGTGACGTGCCGAGAAGTTCTGAAGAAGTACTTAACGACGCTAAAGATTTCCTTGGACAGTATTTTGCTTCGATACGAAGGTACATCTATTTTTATATCTTCCTGTATGTCGAATTATTGACTATATAGGTAATTTTACTAAGAGCTAAGTGATCCTTTAATCAGTTCAGTCTTCTGGATTTGAAATATTCTGTTCCACGGCGGAAACCAACGCCGCACAATGTCTTAGAATAACTGAGAAGTATCCCTTAAATATAACATATCGCATTTAGTCACGTTCTAGCATCCAAGTGTATTAACATACAACTTAAAATTCAGAATGTAATATTCATAAATGGAAAATAAAACAAAATACTATACCTTTATTAAAACAGACGCTATGATGTTGAAAAAAACAGTATTTTATATATTCTATACAATGTAAACCCGTTAAGAATAAACAAAAATATTGAAATACGAAATTTCAACATTTTATTGTATAAAATAGTTCATCTAAAATACCTTTATGTTTTTCACATGTGTTGCCCGTACGTGGATATGCATCCATAAATTTTTAGTTACATGTAGATTTGTTGATAAAAACTTGTTCAGGTGAAAAAGCTTATTTTTCATGTAAAAATCTGTTGATTTAACCTCTCTGGTCTCTGGTCTAACTCTGGTAAACTTAAGTTAAGTTATAAAATAAATAATATATATTTATCTTTAAATAAATAATTATTATATAAATTTTAGTCTTTAATCATTTTAGTACATAAAGACTATGATATTGTAAGATACATGGTATTAAACTCAAATTTAAATATGTTTACTTTTCACTGGAAAAAACGGTTATAAACATGCTGACTGAGGCCAGTCGTGGCGCAGCGGCACAATGTGTGACTGTAAAACCGACTGGTTGTGGGTTCGATCCCTACTCGAGGAGATGAAATATTAACATAAATTAATATTTCCATTTCTTCGCTCTGGTGTCGAGGCAAAGCGCGGCGTTGAGTTCTGCTACTCAACACGCAATTCCTCCAGAATTCGGCAGAAAGTGGGGAACGGAGTGTCTTAACACTAAATTCCCCCTGCTTACCCTGCTGGGTGCGGGATACAGCGTGAAGCTGAACTTGCACCTGTTTTAAAAATATGGTTTTTGAGATGACATATCCATAATACTTTTCGATAAAATATAATTAAATTTTGTTTTACACAGATTTTTTATAAAGCAAGATCTAATAAGTGATTAATTGCAGGGCAAACACTGTAGCCCACGAGGCGCGCTGGAAAGCTGTTCAGGAAGAAGTACTGAAAACTGGAACATATCAACTGACGACCACTGAGCTAGTGTTCGGCGCTAAGTTAGCTTGGAGGAACGCGAGTCGATGCATCGGCAGAATTCAATGGTCTAAACTGCAGGTTTGTACGAGTATCTGTCAATTAAGCGATTGACTTCAAAATATTTACTGTAGATTCGATTTACACTTTTTAGTGTATAATACTTAATGCATCTAAGTGACGTTACCACACTCAGATCAGAGAGGCTAACAGAAGTCATCACGACGCAGGAGATAGGCGTGCGATCGTAAACGCGACGATCGTAGGTTTGATTCCCACTCGGGGCATGAAATATTCCGCCAATCAACCTGCAACGTATGAAGAATTCTGCGGAAAGTGTGGAACGAAAGTGACTTAATGGGAAGCGGAGTGTCTTATCACTAGGTTCCCCTGTCTATCCTGCTACGTGCGGGATACAGCGTATAGCTAAGAAGAAATTTACTATAAAAACGGTATGATTTATACTCGGGCGTTGTATATGCAATATTTAGGTTTATTTTGATTTTCCTGCTCTGATCATCAAACATCATCAACATGCTATGTCTGAAGCTCATAGTCGAGAATGGAGTGCCTTAGTAATAGACTTGTAAAACTCAGAGTAAGTACGCTGTAAAAAAATAGTGTAAAAAAGCATTACATTTATGTTTAAAAAATACATTGTGAAATCACAGGAAAAAACAAATCAATTTGATCGTCTCTGTTAAAAATACCTAAACATTAAAAACATATAAGTTCTCAGTTTAACAAACAAAATTGCCGTCAGGAATTCCCCGAGTTACGTAAATACGAAAACTGGAAGGAACCTAGATCAATTAAGTCAATTCTTGTTACGCGTCCAACCGTCTCGGCGAACACGGTGGAACTAAATGAATTTGCCGAGTGCCGACTGTAATGAGAAAACTCCCATTTCCCGCGCCGACACAAAAACATAGCCGATTAACTGCCAGTTTGTTTTTAGTTCAATTTTAACTTTAACTATCTTAGCATTCCGATAAGAAAGGTTTTGGGCATTCATCAACGTTGCTAAAGTTGTAGAGTTAATTTAAATTTAACATACTTAAGGCAAGTTTCGGTTAAGAAATGTAGGCATCCCCTATCTCTACATTTCTATATCATTTATATTTTGTAAAACCGAATTCGTGTGTAATGTTTATATTTAGCCCATCGTAGTGCAGTAGGACAGATAATAGTAGTAAGCGTGATGGTTGGGAGTTGGAATAATGTTTTTCTTTACGCTACAGCGTAATAGATATCCACATCCCGCACATACCAAGGTAGGCAGAGGGAACCTGGGAACTAATGTTAAGACAAGAGGAAATGAAAATATTAAATATTTTACTCATCTAAGTAGGAGTCGAACCCACAACCGTTGCATTTACAGCCGCACGCTAGTGCCCTTCCGCCGCGACCGCCTCGACCTTATAATGATTATATTTAAATTAATTTTATTTTCCTGCGTTTGAAGACAAAGAATGGCGTTGAGTTCCGCCACTCCAAATTCTGTTTGACTACCCAAGTGTAAGCAAAAAGTGTGTAAGTTTTAGTTAGTTATTTATTAAATTAAATTAATTACAAATATGATCAAATTCTGGTATATATATGTGAATATTTAACACTGATTTTGAACCATTTAGGCCGTGAGACATAATTTGGAATTCTGTAACGAAGTACAAAGCATAATATTATGTTGCAATTAGTTATGGCGGACCGCATCGTATGTTTATCCCATGTTACAATATTGTGTCACCGAGTAACAAACGGTAGGCCAAAACGATTAAACCGACGACTGTAAAACCCAGTGGCGTAGCGAGCTTAACTTGCGCCCGGGGCAAAATATTTTTTTAGCGCCCCCCAGGTGAAAACCTTATAATTTCATTTGTAAAATATATTAGCAAATTAATAATTAGAGGAAATATTTATTTAAATTTATATTTCCATTTCTTCGCTCTGGTGTCTAGGCAAAAGAGCGGCGTTGAGTTCCTCCGCTCAAAATGTAATGCCTCTAAAATTCGGCAGAAAGTGGGGATCGGAGTGTCTTAATACTAGATTCCTTCTGCCTAATCTGATACAGCGTGTTAATATGCTAACATTCTGATATTTAATTTAATTTTTAATTAATTAATAAAGTTTTAATTTATTTATTTAAAGTTTTACTTGACTTTAAATTACACAAAAAATGTAGTTGAGAAAACAAGGCTACATTTTGAAATGTACAATGTCATATTTTTTATTTTACATATTTATAAAGAAATATTTAAAATAAACGCAGTTTTAAAAGAATAAAATTTTAAATATTTATTATCTTTAAAAACATACATATATGATAATAACATGAATATTTATTATAATACAATAATAATACTACTTAGGTCGGTACTAAGTATAAATTTTCCTAGCTTTTGCAACAAGCAAATTTATCAATAATATCATTAAAGTTAATAATTTCATTTTTTTCTCTTTTTACACTTAAAAATGCTAGGTCACTTATGCGATCTTGTCTCATCGTTGATCGTAGATATGTCAAAATTATTTTTAACTAGCGACCCGCTCGCGGCTTCGCCCGCTTAAACCACAAAATTATTTAATTAACACACTGAATTATGTTCGTGTTTTGATATACCTATAATGTATGTTTGCAACGCAATGAAGATTTTTAATGACAAATTTATTAAAACTTTAGGTCGCATTTTCGTACCTCCCATGAGAATCTTCACTTGAATTTTTGAAATAAAAACACAACTTATCGATACTTACAATAAAATCCTA
>JAATLQ010034399.1:0-22588 GCA_013421005.1 Heliconius erato x Heliconius himera
GTTTTTCCAATTCCTTATGCGATTTTCTTTCAAATGATGTGCGATTCACATAAAAAACATATGAGTGCAATTTTCTCCAAAAACGAGTTACGAAAAACATTAATTAAAGGTGATTGCGGCAGGATTTTTTTGGGCAACCCTAGTGTAATCTATTCTACTATCATGTATCATTCTTAAATATAAGTTTCATTAGAAAATCTAATCCCTACAGTTTTAAACGATGGGATCTCCACCTATGAAGTGTATAATAAATATCTCATTATATTAAACTTGGAGCATCAATTGTCTAGTTAGAAGAGCTTAAATTCTGTGCGAGTGTTCACTTAAGGGGATTATTGCCGGTACCTTAGCCGAAGTTATTTGCTAGGAAAACTACCATTCCTTTAGATTGTTCTGTAACTTACTATTTTATTTATTATTAAAACTTCAATTTTGTAAATTGATTCACCTTTTTAATATGATCGGATTTTATTTTTACTTATTTTATAAAAAAATAAATAAATATTCTATCTATACCTATTACAGGAAAATTGTGTTTTTTTCAGGTTGTCCATTATATTTTATCTATTGAAAGATATACATAGAATATATATTTTAGTATTTTAAAATCATGTCACCATAGCAAATGAATGAGGCCGGTCGTGGCGCAGCGGCACGAGGTGTGACTGCAAAACCGACTGGTTGTGGGTTCGATCCCCACTCGAGGAGATGAAATATTTACTTCAATTTATATTTCCATTTCTTTGCTCTGGTGTCGAGGTTAAGCGCGGCGTTGAGTTCTGCCACTCAACACGCAATGCCTCCAGAATTCGGCAGAAAGTGGGGAACGGAGTGTCTTAACACTAGGTTCCCTCTGCCTACCCTGCTGTGTGCGGGATATAGCGTGAAGCTAATTTAATTTAATTTATAATAGCAAATGAATGAATATACGCGTAGGGTATAAGTTCAAATTTATTTCTGGCATAAGTATTTTTCTTTATTGTTGTTAGGCGAAGTCGAGTTTTGGCACTCAAGACGCAATTTCATTGTAATAACTATATAATCAAATCAGCTTCTTGATATATTTTGTATATAGCAGGGTAGACAGATGGAGCCTAATTTCTTTTCGTTATCTCTAAATCTCCAAAAGATTACCCAACGATCACAACGATAAAGGCACGAGCCAAAGTATTGTTTATTAAATAACATTTCAAACATGTTCGGGAAGTCAGTTAAATTTGGTGCCGTGACTAGGATGGTCAAACGGATTTACTATAAAAATATAGAAGTATATGTTTATAATTTATTGTCCGTAAAATGGATTGAGATAGAGAAGGTACTCTCGACGCAGAGGACTGTAAACGTTGTAAATATTTAATATTTTCATTTCTTCGCTCTGGTTTCGAGGAAAAGCGCGGCGTTGAGTTTCGCCACTCAACACGCAATGCCTCCAGAATTTGGCGGAAAATAGGGTACGTAGTTGTCTTAATGGGAACGGAGTGTTTTACAACTAGGTTCCCAAGGTCCCTTTGCTATAGAATACGCTAAAATAAATATTCGGAAGTTCTACATACTGTAACGCCCTACTCGTGCTAAGCATAGCACGATCCTCATGGGATTTGTGGGTACATCCATATATTTTTGCTCGCATTACATTCAATTTTTAATACAAGGGCCCCAATAATAGTGTTGTTCGTATCATTTATCTTCGAAGATATCCTAACAAATCTTTTTCTGTAACGACGAGATTGATGTTAGTACAAACCGTCATGAATTAAAGATATGCTTCCTTTTTGTTGATAAACTTTTGTTACAAAAACTGAGTGTAGGAAGCTTGTGAATAATAATAAGGCATGATGTAAACAGTTATGACTTAATTGAGAAAAGTAACAAATTTAAAAGAAAACTGATAAGTTTGCGATTGAAATGGATAAAATTTGAGACCATAGTGGCGAAGGGCACAAGCGTACGATTGTAAGCGCGATGGTTGTGAATGATATATTTAATATTTTTGTTTCCTCGCTCTGGTACTGGTTGGCTTTAGCGTGTGTCTGGATCGTGGCACAGTGCGGCGTTGAATTCCGTTCCTTAACACATATCTAATGCCACAAGAGTTAGGCGGAAAGTGTGGAACGGGACTATGTAAATCGGAATGGAATATCTTAACGCTAGGTTCCCAGAATCCCTATACCTAGCCTGCCTTGGAATCCTGTGGGATACAGTGTGAATGTAAAACAAAAATTATGCCATCGTGGCATAGTGGCAGCGTCTGGTTGTAAGCATGGCGCTTGTGGATTCAATCCCCAGTCGGAAAATTTAATTATTTTCAACGAAACGCCAAAACGAAACAAACCGTAGCGCTGTGCTCCGCTACTTAACACGCAATTTTTCTAATTCAAATAGAAATCAAAGAACGAAATGTTAAACATAATTAGGCGGTAAGAACTTAACACTAAGTTCTTGTCTTTTATTTGAAATATGCCTCAGAATGGAAATCGAATCTCGACCTACCGTTTCTATCACGACATCATCTAGTTTTGTAAACCAAACCCGAACCAAACAGGACATGGATTAAATATAACAAATGCAACATTGAACATTATGGCAATAGATCAAACTGTTACTGCTTTCGTTGATTTTCCAATTTCCCGTGTTGCAGCGTAGAGGCAAATAGGAATGCGTGCCCAAATCACATTCAGATGAACAGCCCTGAACGTGCAGTTTTAACTGACGGACGCGATTGGACTGCAATTAAGTTAGTGAAAAAACTTCTAGTTTCATTGTAGAATAGTTATTTATTTGTTGAATTGTAAAAAAGTCTATTTTTTTTTCAATATTTGATATATAATAAAATATTGAAAAAAATATATTTAAATTGTTTCTTTGATATATGAATAATAAGAAAACAAAAATTCAACAATATGTATTGGTTATACCTTGCTCTGACACTTCTTATGCTACACATTCTTTTGAGAGAATACAAGAACTACAGTATGCAGCGTCTAATACTCATATTGACGTGTTAGATTCACAATGTAGAGAATGAAATATTAATATTTTTATTTCCGCTAGTAACATGACAAAGCGTAGAGTTCCGCCACTCGACCCAGTGTCTAGTTTCTATATATAATGCATTTAAACTAGTGTCTAGAAACCCCGACAGAAAGTCGGAGACACTGGTTTAAATGCAAACATTTCCTAGAGTGGTAATCGAAGCCACAACCAATCGCGTTTCAGTAATACACTATATCACTGTGCCTCAATGGATCTCTAATAGGAATAAATTATTTATCAAACTTAAAGAAAACTTATACCGAAATTGCTTATGTCACTTGAGTGTAATATTAAGATCACTTTGAAAATGTAGATAGGTGGTTTTAACACAAATAGTTATCATTAAAAGTTGTCATTAAAAATTAATTCCTTTCGTTACCAATCTCATATAAAGCAAATTTCAGACCAGTTTAAATTAAAAACTAGATATTTTCTATCTAACAATGTATTTTTTATTAACGTTGAAATAGTGACCAGTTGTGGCGCAGGGGCACAAAATGTGACTGTAAAATCGACTGGTTGTGTGTTCGATCCCCGCTCGAGGAGATGAAATATTTATTTAAATGTATATTTCCATTTCTTCGCTCTTGTATCGAGCAAAATGTGGCGTTGAGTTCCGTCACTCAACGCGCAATGCCTCTAGAATTCGGCTTAAAGTGGGGAACGGAGTGTCTTAACACTAGGTTCCCTCTGCCTATCCTGCTGTGTCCTGTACAGAGTGAAGTTGATTTTTATGGTGTTTGATTAAAATGGTAGCTTGGCTGTAGCTTAGGTAAAAGAATAAAGAATATTATGATAATAAATAGATTATGTATCACTTTAGGTAGCTATCACTATTTAAACTAAATGCATAAAGATGCTAAATTAAATAGCTATATATTATTAAAAAAAAAACAATAATAATGTAAAAAAGTGTTTATTATCGAATTTTGTAGTTGAATTTCTGTTTTCTACACTCAACCGCTAATACTCGTATGCTTTGAATGCATCGCCCCACGGTTGTATTTTAATCAAGTATATTTATTGCATCGTTATTGTACTCATCATTACTTTGAGAACAGTCGTGGCTCAAGTCATAAAGTGCGCCTATAAATCGACTGGTTGTGGGTTCGATCCCCACTCGAGGAGATGAAATGTTTATTTACATTTATATTTTAATTTTTTTCGCTATGGTGTCGAGGGGAAAGCGCGGCGTAGAGTTGCGCCATTCAACACGCAATGCCTTCAGAAATTGGCGGAAAGTGGGGAACGGAGTGTCTTAACACTAGGTTCCCTCTGACCCTGCTGAGTGCGGGATACAGCGTGAAGCTGATTGATTTTGATTTAAAAATATACAAATATTTTATACATATTAATATTGAATAATACACAAATTAAACACGATATAAACCTAGCCTTAGCATCTCCCTCCTATTCTACTTTACCACGCTTACTTCCTATTGAAATATAATTATTATAATGAAAATTTCTCAAACGAACGACACAAAATACAATATTAAATATCCACTGTCATTTATTATGGCTTCTAGAATACCTTTGAAACTACGCTTTACATTTCATCTGTTTATCAAATACGTCCACGAGCAGACACTAATTGACTCACCTCAATCAAGCTGCTTTGTTTCGGTCTATATTTGATCTAAAATTAGTTCTGTTTTTTTTCATCTATGCATCTGGTACATTTTTGAGAATTGAATAAAGAAAAAGGCTAATTGAATGTGAATTTATGGATTTTAAAACTTCTCATACTTAATGAGCTATTAATGGTATAATAAGCAAGGGTATAATCAAGATTTATATATTTTGAAGGCTTGACTTTGGGGCTACAAACTAAACTATTACTAAAGCAAGCTAGACAAAGGAAACCTGGGAACCTAATCTTAAAACACACCGTTCCCTTTAAGATACTCCTGTTACCCATCCAATTTTCAAGGCATTGCATGTTGAGTGGCTCAAAGCCGTGATTGCTTATGTGATGATGAATATATATGATATATGAAAAATTGTTTTTATTAATAGGTTATGTTGTCAGAATAATTCGTTAGGTACAATAACGAAAGTAACGAAACTGACATTTTCGTCCAATCAAAACGATTCTTTATTCAATTGCTTCGTGCAATTACGTTAGCGAAAGGGATAAAATGAAACGACAGTTTTTCTCTATCTAGTATAAATTGATATGTATACCTTTAGTTTTAAATCTATCAATAATAAAATAAGAGTGTAAAATATTATCTTTAAGTATATTATTACCTTTTGCGAATGGCAAAAGCCACTATCGTTCTTTGTATAATTAATATAAGGAGAGGAGTTACAAAAATAAATTAAAATCAAATAAATCAGTTTCGCGTATCCCGTGTACAACAGGGTAGGCACAGGGAACCTAGTGTTAAGACAAGCGGAACTCAAAACCAGGCTTGGTGTTCTTGGTGCCAGAACGAAGAATAATAATTCATTTCCTTAAGTGGGAATCGAATCACAACCATCGCGTTACAGTCTCACCTTCGTGCCCCTGCGCCATGACTGATTTCCTTATAATAGTCATTGTACTAGAAAAAATTTGAACCCACGATGAATCACGACATTAAAATGGCTATTTCCTATAGAGATGAGGAGGCAATAGATATATTACGAAAACAACTAACTGCGCCACAATCAACATAATCAACGGCCAAAAACTCGGATTTGAGAAAAGGAACTCGGATTTGACAAAAGCAGACCATTCAAGATATTAACGTCCACTTCACATTTTAAAAAGAAAAAATAACATTTTTAATAATCAATTAAGAACAAGAGGGGCACGGACAACAAAAGTCTGTGGCGCATAACAATTCAACTAATAAAAAAAAACCCACGATGAATCATAAACTTGATAACTGAATCACAATGGTGTCAAAAACTATAAGCCTCATTATTTAAGGGAATCTTATAATATAATGGTAACTAATAAAATCATCATCCAATAAGGGATCGAAGCACGTTACTAATTTAAACATTATTCAGGATTTCAAGCTGTTCGCTTCAAATCGCTCGCTATTAATCTTGTATAAGCACCTAAACTATTAAAGGTTTTACTCGATAAGTCCCAAAACTAACAGATTAGACGGGAGCAACTGTTGATACTGTCATCTTATTTACATGAAATTATTAAATTGCTGAAGCGTCGTAGCAAAGTGAGGGCATGTAATCACATAACTTGTATCAAGCGTTTGAGAACATATGGCTTATTGGTCAGAGCGCTTGGACGGTTTCTAGGAGACGTAGGCTCGAATCTATAAAAGTATTTTTTTTGTTAAATGAGAAATAACACTTTAGAAAAGGTTAAGCATATTCATATACATCTAGCATATCTATTATATGATAAAAGATTTAACTATTGCGAAAATAAAAGTAGGAATAGGAGTAAGTAGAATGTTATACAAAGAATTTTTTTATACAGATTTTTATTTTTTACCACTCAAAAACATTTGATTTTTTTGTGACAAAGGACATGTTGAACGGTGACCTTTCTATTGTATGAGTTTTGTAAATATAATTCTTGATTTTTTTTTCCATTTTTCGATGACGTTCATCCATCATTCCATCATTGCATTTTTCGATCAACATTGCGTGTTGAATGGCGGAATTCAACACCGCGTTTTGTTTCGTTACTAGAATGAGAAAGTGAAAATATTAAATACGTTATTTCCTGTAGTGGAAATGGATCCCACGACCTTTCGCGTTTAGCTTTAAAAATAAAAATAAAAATATATATATTTTATGAATTAATTATAATTTAAATTATTTTTTATAGATTCAAATTAAATATTATATATAAATTGATTATATTTCCATTTCCTTGAATTTATATGTAACCGAAACTGTATATTTAAGGATAAATATTGCAAATTATCGTTATAATATTCCATACAGGTAATAATAAAAAAAAAACTAAATTATTCAATACTTAATATTCAAAAACCAATTATTATGAAGAATAAAAAAAAACATAATACATGAGATGAATTCGTTTGAACGATGTATGCTATTATTTCATAATAAACGTTAGAGCTAAATCAAAATAATAAAAAAAAAATGCTATGTAAACAAAATTCCCAACAACCCCTTTGTGGGCGAGGCAGATTAATTTTAGGTAAAGTAAAACGAATCGACGAGCTTTAGAGCTAGGTAACATAGAAAATAAACAAAAACGAATGTATTACAAACTGAATGAAAAAGTATTCTAGCATAACGTTGCATTCGTTCGTGTAAACAAGGCATATTGGGTAAATAGAAGCATGAAAACAGCTTTTTTTTAAGGTGAAAAGTTGTATTATTTTTTAAATATGTATTTACCTATACAGTTGAACTGTTAACTGGACTCAATTTTGATTCTGTCTTTGTTTCATTTGCAAGAATGTTGTTTTTTATTAAATTATTTTTTTTATATAAGGAATACTATTTATTATTGAACATTAGCAATCATAAAAATAAAATACATTTAAAAAATATTAATACATTTTGATAGTTAGAACTCTAAATGTGTAGGGATTTTTAACTAACTTATATTGTTAAATAATTATGTAGGTTTTACAACGTTCATTTCATTTTAATCTCTCACAGGGCAAGGTTGGGGTTGACCCTTTCTGTCTGTATATTTTTTTATTTTTTATGTGATAAAGGATTTAAAATGAAAAGAAATATTCGTAGATAAAATTTATTTATTTGATGAATGAATTACATTTTAGTAGATAGGTACAGAAAACTAATATATAAACAAAATCGTTACTAAAATGATAATAAGAAACAGCTTCCTGGTTTTTTACCGCATAGCAAGGAAGACGTAGGGTACATAGTGAAAAAATAATTTTAATTTTTCGCCAAATTTTCAAAATATTGTGTATTGTGTCGCTTAATTCTGACATAGGTCTAATATGTCAAATATTATTAGCAGTCAATAGCTTAGAGCACTGGAGGCATATAGTTTGACCGCAACTGTTACAAGAGTAATATTTTTGCCTACCTGCACTATGGCGGGGACGTTGCCCTCGAAGGCCACCTTAAAGCAGAAGTACTTTTTAAATACTACCCGAAAAAAAAAAAATGGCAACGTTTTTTTGTTTGAAAATCAAGGGTCATATCGCGGTTAAAACTTAAAATACAATTACTCACAAAATTTGTAGTCAGAGACGTAATTTCTCGCCTCCGAAGACGTTTTACCACAAAAACTGAAGCTACTGACTTTAGTACTACGTTGTAGGAGTGGTGTGTGCAGAGAAATGGAATATATACAATGTTTGTAAAGTGGAGAGGCCTGTGAGACCATAATTAAAGGTTAATTAAGCTATACATCTTTCTCTTATAAAACTTTTTAGTTTTTATGGAAATGTATGATAAAATCAAAATTTATCAGAATTTTGTATTTTATATTTCGCTTTTATAACGCTACGAAAATATGCAGTAAAAAAATTCTATTGACTGATGGCTTAGCATGGCTGCTATTGTAAACTATGTTGTATACAACTGATTTTTTTTTATTTTGTGACATGGTTATATCTAATATTATGTTTTTTAGTATAAGAAAATTAAATATCTAACTTATTTTTCTGTAGCTTAATTCCTAGCAAGGTGGTCAGAGAGAGCGAAGCGCCAAACGCTGAGATCTCTGCATAAGTGATATCACAGACCTCTTTCGCTTGCTTGCGACGAACTCGCTCATACATTCCATGTATGCACACATACATTGCATCTCCACTTATCTATCACAAATCAAATTCTTTCCTAAAAAAACAATAATCTGTTAATAAGCTATTCTTTTCTATTTCTGCAAGCATAACACCTAATTTTATTTATGTACACGCAGCTTTTTACCTTTAAAAATTACCAATTACTTTATTAAATACACAAATATATCACTACTTACAACTCTATTTATTACAATAACCTCAATAGAAAATGTTAATACACTTCACATCTATACAAAAGCTCACTGCGTTATAATTCAAATACTATCAAAAAATTCATACGAATCGACCTAATTCTCGTTGCTCAAAAAACCCACTGGTGAACGAAGCAAACGACAGACATTGTAAATTCTCTTTCATAAATACTACCACTACTTCGCTAGGCTTTGTACGAAGATTCTTGAACTTTACACAATAGAATTGGCACGGCCTTTAACCATTAATTACCACTTAGATCTATTTAGTATGGCATACTTATTGAATATTTTAGCTGAAAATATATATTTTCATATATTTTTTAAGTTTAGCAATGTTCATGTTTGGTTAGCTTCGCGGTTTTGTATCGTCGTATTGTCAATAGTCGTTTTATAATAACATAAAATTTGTGTGTTATTATAAGAATGTTAGCTGAATGAATATTATAAGAATGTTAGCTGAAAAATATATAATTTCATTTTTAAATAAAATTAGGTGGAAAAAACTCTCTCTGAGTGTTAGCGTTTTCTTATTGAGAAACAAAATTCGAAATCTTCATCATGATTTACGCTATAAAACCGGTTCAATCAACTAGTACTAGATAAAAATCAACTTCACGCTGTATGACAGTAGACACTCCGTTCTTCACTTTCCGCCGAATTTCGGAGGCATTGCGTGCTGAGTGGCGGAGCTCAACGCCGCTGTAAAGCAGCTGCAGATCAATGATGTAATTTTTTCTTTATACATACGAATAGCTGGTATTTGTTCGGCATTTTGAACTTGTAATAAAACAAAAGTTATCTGTACAATAAGATGGCAGCGTGGCACAGATGCAAAGCCTTGGTTGTGGGCTTAGTTACCTTTGGGAAATATTTTGTTTAAAAAATATTCGTTATCGCCGCCTATATAATGGTATTATACAAAGTGTGGCGAAGGATTTTGCTACAAAAATATATGTATATAAAAAAATTAAAAAAAATCAACTTCACGCTGTATCCCGCACACAGCAGAGTAGGCAGAGGGAACTTAGTGTAAGCCACTCCGTTCCCTACTTTCTGCCGAATTCTGATTATTGGGTGTTAAGTGGCAGAGCTCAACGCCGCGCTTTACCTCGACACCAGAGCGAAGAAATGGAAATATAAATTTAAGTAAATAATTCATCTCCTCGAGTGGGGATCGAACCGAAAACCAGTCGGCTTTACAGTCACACTTTGTGCCGCTGCGCCACGACTAGCCTCAAATAATAAAATATCAAATATGTATATAATACTTTTTATTATTTCTGTTAATCGTTTAATTTGAATGCAATGGTAATTAAAATCATATTCAGAATGTGGAAACCAAATATGAATTATCTAACAAGGTCAATGATGATAACGGCTATTTTTAAACATAAACAAAATATTTATCTCTATATACATATAATAAGACAGTAAAAATATTTTGTCTGTACATTTAGTAATTTTGACTGAAATGGATAGAGGGACACTTAAAAAGAATAATAGAAAGCAAAAATATTTTTTTTGAATTTCTTGTCTGTCTGTCTCTCTGTCTGTCTGTCTGTCGACATATTTTTGTCCGCATTTTTCTCTAAAAGTACTGAACCGATTTACTTGAAAATTTCACGAATTGCTTTGTTTTAACTCAACTTAACTACTAAAGTTTAGTTCATCAAAATCGGTTCATTAAAAAAAAAGTTATCGTCAATTGAAAGAAGTCGTAATTGATTCAACACAGAGATAAAGAACGATCTTGAAAGAAATATCAAGTAAATACAAAGATTTTTTGGGTGGTTCGTTCATATAATATATGTAACTAATTTAAAAAGTGTACAGGAGTTAATATGCAATTATTACAGTTATTTTACAAAGAATATTATGAATCCTTCAAATCAATAATTTAACATTTAAGGCTGTTTCTGAATGAGTAAATTAAATTATTCACTGACATCAGCACATTTAACAGAATTTTAGAATTATGATGAGACGTATATTATATAGGTAAAAAGAACATAAAGTTACAAAAATATATACGTGTAATAAATAATTAGCTTTATGTATATTTTATAAATATCAAATATCAACAATGGTCGTATTTTTTTATTTAAAACAATCAAAAATTCTTTGACGATAATGTCGTAAAAAAATCATATTAGAAGTCATTATAGTTGTCAATCAATTCTGCTTATTAAATCAATAATTATGTATTTTAAGCGGGCGAAGCCGTGGGTGAGCCGCCAGTGTTTAATATGTGCGGACCGAAAACGCGATAGGTTGTGGGTTTGATTCCTACTCGAGAAAATTAATTATTTTATATTTCCATTTACTCGCTGTAGTAACGAGGCAAAGCGCGACATTGAGTTTCCCCACTCAATAGGCAATAAGCCCAGAATTCGGTCGTAAGTAGGACACAGAAGTGTCTTAATGGAAACAGAGTGTCTTAACACTAAGTTCGCAAGTTTCCCTCTGTCTATCCTACTAAGTGCAGGATACAGCGTGAAGCTAAAAAAAAAATAAACCTAGATTTTGTGCAGCTAGTCACGTCTAGAACAGTAGTGTATTATTGATTAAAAATCGAAAAGCGATTTGCTGAAATGTAATTAATATTTCATATAAAATTCGTATAATAAACATAAATATTTATGAATATATTTTTTCGGCGTTCAGATTTTATCTTAGTAAGCAGTTTATAGCTATAAAAAATATCATGAAAATAAAAACCGGTGAAGTGCGAATTGGACTGGTCCAGTGAGGGTTCCGTATTAATTTCTGGATTGTAGGCCAACGGAAAGTGTAACTGTGTATGCACTCATTATGTATGAAATAAATTATAATTATAAGCTTGTGATGATTTTTTTGTATCAAAAATAAAAAAATATATTTTTCATAATTTTTCCTTCATGTATTCTATAAGACGTTGTTTTATTACAAATTTAAAGATTCTGCAACAACAAATTAATCTTATAAGGGTTCCATCCTTTTGACATACGGAACCCTAAAAAGGTTAAAAATGTAATATAATCCACGTTTAACTGCTATCGTTGGTTAAATCGCTTAATTATATTCTAATTCAAATAACTGTACCTAAATAGGTCTTAGCCTAGCTCTAGTATGAATATCCTATACCACAAAAACAGTCACATAAATTATTCAAACGGAAGTGCTAAATCTATCATTAGACCGTAAAAAGGATTTAGTTATTAAATATTAAAACAAGTTCAGATTTGTCATATACTTCATTAAGTTAATGAGAGAAGCGATCGTAATATGTCAGATTAATAGTTAAGTAAAGATGATATTTTAGTTTAGTTACGTTATTTGAGGTTAGTCGTGTCTAGGGGCACAATTGTGCGACTGTAAACGGGACAGATTGTTGTGGGTTCGATTTCCACTCAAGGGAATGTGAATTTTTTAGTTTTAATTTCCTCGCTTTGGTAACGAAGCAAAATCGCGGCGCAGAAAAGTGAAAACGGATTGTCTTTAGGTTATTTCAAGGTTTATTCTGTTTATTCAGCTATATATGGGATACAGTGTAAAATTTTTTTTTGACTAATTCACATTTTGTCTTTAATTCACATAAAGTATTCAACATTTTAATAAATATTTTTATGTCATGTAAAATAAATAAAAAACATTACATAAAATTGTTTAAAAAACTTATTGTAAGCGTTAAGTGAAAAATCTGCAACGTAATTAAAAATTCAGTTGGTTTCAGACAGTATCAGGAAAAGTACTTACGTAGGTTAATTTAGACCAGACCTTTTAAGTTTTTTGGAGACGCTATTATTCTACTAGGAATAAATGCAACGGATTTAGTGAAGCTATTCTAAAGTCACTTATTAGAGTGACAACGATGAAATTTCATTAGAATTGCATATAACAACGTATCCAAAGTGATACTTTGAAGACGTTTGTATAGTTTTGCAAAGAACAAAAAAGAATATCATGTTATACTTCTCTCTATGTATTGTCATATGACGTATTGTATTACTGGGAAAGGAGAGTCTAAACACTAGGTTCCCTCTGTTCACCTTGCTGTGTGCGGGGTACAGCGTAAAGCTGATTTGTATTGTATTAGCTGGTAGAAAGTTTATATAGCGTTTTAGTTAAGTTGATAAAAGAAGCCGACTCGGGATTATGAATTATTTTTATTTCTTCTCTCTGGTACCAAAACAATGCACGGGGTTGAGTTCCATCACACAACACACGTTGTTTGAAAATTTGGGTGAAAGTTGGTAACGAAGTGTCTCAATACTAGATACTCTCATTGACATTAATGTTTAAATATTTGACAAAACTTAAAATCTTAAATAAATTGCAATTGTTTCCTCACTTTCTTTTTATTTATCAGTTTACATTTACAGCATTTTTGATATTAATAATATTATAATGAACAGTTTATTTAGGAATCTCCATTCCAAATGTAATAAAACAAATTAGGAACCATCGTCACTGTTATTTATATTACATAAAATTTAATACAATATACCTAATATTAAAATATAGCCCTGATATGTCTAAGAAGTTTAACAAGAAATATCTTATAAATTTAGTTCCAAAAATACGAAGGCAGTGGTTTGTTAATTAGACAAATTTCAACTCTCCATTTGGTACTTGAGCACAGTAGAGCCCTCCAGACTGTATAATAGGCCGCCAGTTAGGCAGTTCATTATATCTTAGGATAAGTTTTTTTAACAAAGTAAGTAATTTTTTTCTTGTATGTTTAACTTTTGAAACGACTCGTGATTGTCCCGAATGTAGCTAGCCTCTTTTAATTGTACGCGGTCAAGAATTTAAATAAGATTTGAGAAATGAAATTCTATAAGAGTGTTGATATTTAAAATTTATAAGCAGTTTTTAAAGTGAAAAGTAAAAAGATTGAAGGATTAACAGAAAGTAATAGAGAAGACATGTTAAAAATATATAGACATAATACATTTTAATGAAACACCAAGCTTGTTAGTTATTATTTTAAGACATTCATTATAAACATTACTTAATTCTTCATGCCTTGTACATTTCAAAGAAATTGTCGCATAATTTTATAAGTAGATTGAGGATACAAAAATATTGTAATCTCCAAGTACGAATCGAACCCACAATAATCACCAATTATCAGGTAATCTTAAATTTCGACAAATTATATTTCCTTTATTATTAGAGGCCGTCGTGGCCCAGCGGCATAAGGGTGTGACTGAAACGCGACGGTTATGGGTTCGATCCCCACTCGAGGAAATGAGTTATTATTTCATAATATTTTCATTTCTTCGCTTCGCAATGCCCTGGCACGGAATCTCTTATCACTAAGTTCCCTCTGCCTACCCTGCTGTGTGCGGGAAGCTGATTTCATTTATAGTTTTAACATATTAAATAGAACTCCACAAGTAAATGAATATAAATAATCCTTAAACCAAATAATTGTATTACTTGTGCCACGCCATTAGGATTTAATTACACTATATACGTTTTAATATAATATAATACTCACATTAAGTATATATATTTTTATTTTTTCGCTTCATCCTATATCTCACAAATAGCAGAGGAGGCAGAGGGAACCTAGGAACCTAGTGTTAAGATACCCCGTTTCCATTAAGACATTTCCATCCTCACTTTCCACCAAATTGTGGAGACATTGCGTGTTGAGAACAGAACTCAAAGCCGCGCTTTGTCTCATTACCAGAGCGAATAAAAATATTCCTTAATTTTAAATAAAGAATAGCACATTTCAAAATCAATATTACACGACACAAATCGAATAATTATTACTAGATAAAACAGGTAGTAAATAACCTAAAGCATTAATTTTATCCAGAGATAATATCCTTGCGCAATGCAAACGCAATCAAACTTCGCAAACTCAAACGAGGGTGTCCTCGTAAACGAGTAATCGAGTGTTCAATTGAGCAAGATCTCGATTATCCAGAAATTGAAATCGAATGCGGCGAGCGAATAGAAATAGAATATACCTTTTTTTTTACATCGTACCCAGTCTTAGATGGCTTCTTGCCTTTTGTCTTTTGAATGTCTAATTTTCGTTTTGCATCTGTAGATAGTGAATATTTAATGAAAATAAAAAATAAACCAGCTTCACGCTGTATCCCGCACACAGCAGGGTAGGCAGAGGGAACCTAGTGTTAAGACACTCCGTTCCCCACTTTCTGCCGAATTCTGGAGGCATTGCGTGATGAGTGGCAGAACTCAACGCCGCGCTTAACCTCGACACCATAGCGAAGAAATGGAAATATAAATTTAAGTAAATATTTCATCTCCTCGAGTGGGTATCGAGCCCACAACCAGTCGGTTTTACAGTCACACCTCGTGCCGCTGCGCCACGACTGGCCTGAATATTTAATGTTGGTACCATTGGGCTTCTATTAAAATGTTTATATTGTGAAATTTGAAGCGTTACAGTTTTAATTAACGAACGAAACTTGTGGAAACTTACAATAAGTGAGTGAGTTTATTTTGTATAAATAATATTAAGTTTTTCATAATTTTCTGTTACTCCTTAGTGTTTGCACTTTAAACTTTTTAACTACTTTGATGAAGCTCATCTCGTACTTAATGTTAGTTCGGTGTATAGTATTTTAATAATTTATGTTCCTTTTCATGTTCTAGTTGTGTCAAAGTTGCACCGCCTTTGGTTTATTTTTTTGGATTAAATATTCTAATAGAACCTATTAGAATATTGATATATTATAAAGAAAAATGTACTAAAAATGGACTATTTTTCAATACTATTTTAAAAAAAGACTTATCTGATAGAGCTTAACACTAACTTAACGAAATTTGCAATATTACTATACAATACATTAAAATTTATTTATCATTTTTTTATATAATAATTTAATTAGACACAGACAAAACCACAGTATGCTGTTAATTTACAGCATTTATGATGTTGAAGAAGCAAATTGAGAGTGAAGATCTCGAACAATCAAAGTTACCAATTGCACGGAAACACGGCACAAGCAGTATTGAAATTCGATAAAGGAACTTTTCCTATCGTTGCAGTGTTTTGATTACGCTAGTTGATTTACACAATCTATATTAGTTTAGTAGAAATGTAATATATTTTTTGATTATTACCTTATTACTTAAAAATATTTAAAGTATTTCGTTTTAATAATATATCTGTTTACCAGTTGCTCAGAATGTCAACCATATTTTTCCCCTATTTTTCGTTTACCATCAAACCTGTCACTTCCTCCTTACAACCGTCGTTCGTTGATCAGTGTCTTAACACTAGATTTTCGGATTAGCTCTACCTATCTTGCTATGAAAGTTGAAAAGAAACAAAATATATATCTCATAACAAAGCACCAAAAGATGTAAATACACAAATTAAGAAGAGTCTAGAACTAGATTAAATTGTTATACAATAGTTAAATCGTTTGAAGTACACATACAAACAGATATATTGATAAACATGTACAGAGATGGAACACACGTCGTACTTAATACCAGAATCGATATATGAAACGTAGGAGGTAATATCAGACTGCAAGGAAAGTTGAAGCTGGCGTTGTCATGGAATAATTGAATCGTGTTTCCTTGTGTAAATTGTAGTTCTTTTATTTGAAAATTTTGATTTTATACTGAAAAATGAAAATATTTATTCAATAGCAATTATAAACACTTATTTTTTGAATATTTTTTAAAATTATTTATTAGGTATTATCAGAATTAAAAAAACTATCATTGGCTTGGCATCGTTATAGTTAAATAGTAAAAATTAAAATCAGCTTCACGCTGTATCCCGCATACAGCAGGGTAGGCAGAGGGAACCTAGTGTTAAAATACACCGTTCCCCACTTTCCGCCGAGTTCTGGAGGCAATCCGTGTTGAGTGGCGGAACTTAACGCCGCGCTTTGCCTCGACACCAGAGCGAAGAAATAATAAAAAAGGTAAGTAAATATCTTATCTCCTCGAGTGAGGATCGAACCCACAACCAGTCGATTTTCATAGTCACACTCTGTGCCCCTGCGCCACGACTGGCCCCTAAAGTTAAATAGTAAACTTTCCAAAATTAAAAAGTTAAAATTTAAGCTGAGACTGGCTAAAAAAACCGTTCATAAAATAACACATACTATTAAAAATAAAATCGTTGGCGTTTGATTTTCAAATGAGACACAGATAATCAAAATTTCTAATTATACAGAACAAGAATATCAATTGTGGTAACCAAATTTATGCAAATAAAATGAGCCATTGCGCTTCGTTACACAGTATCAAGCTTCAGAAAGGGCCGCGAAAACTTTGGCCAATCTTTAAATTAGTTACATTTTGATTCATTCAATTAAATAATCTTTGCAAGTGAGGAATATTTTATGATTCAAAAGAATATTTCATGTAGCGGCGCCGGTCAGTGATATTAAATTATAAAACCAATATAGTAGGGATGTTACTGCTTGTTCCCAGCTCGTCTATAATTCAGCAAAATAAGCGTTGCATTGATGTTTATTGCCTTTCTCCCTAAATGATAGTGTAGGATCAATACTCTAAGGGAAAAACCGTGACTCGTCGCTCCAAGAACCATAAAGTAACTGTAAGAATTATAGGAAATGTACTTACATTTCCTAGTAAAGTATTGTTGTATATAATTAATTGTTTTATATTTTACTGACTAAACATATATGATTAAATTTATTTAGTATCCATTAGATTTACATCTAAATATTAAATCAAATCAAATCAGCTTCACGCTGTATCCCGCACATAGCAGGGTAGGCAGTGGGAACCTAGTGTTAAGACACTCCGTTCGCCACTTTCCGCTATGTTCTGGAGGCATTGCGTGTTGAGTGGCAAAATTCAACACCAGAGCAAAAAAATGAAAATATTAATATAAATAATTATTTCTTTTCCTCGAGTGGGGATAGAACCCACAACCAGTCGATATTACAGTCACACTTTGTGCCGCTGCGCCACGACTGGCCTTAATATCATTATTTCCGTAAGTTAATATCCTACTCCTGGAATACGTGGGATATTAACTCCAAAGTTAATAATCCAGTACATCTCAGAATCGTGTTTACAGCCCATGCGCTACGATAGCCTCCCATTCTCATATGATTATGAGAAAAAAGATGGTTGTCACAATCTTTTTTATCTTTCTAGGATATTCAGGTAGACTTTGTGTAGTCTTATGTAGTCTAATTATGCTTGCTAGTACATCAGACCAACGACCCACTTCATTACGCTACTTTGAAGACAGCAACATTCAAGATGGGCATGCTCCTGAATTTGTTACGCTCAGAGCCTGCGGGTACTTGATTTTTTTTATTTTCTTTATATAATAATTTATTAAAGTTAATTATAACAATAAAATGTCAGCTAACAACTTATTATTTTAAATATTAGTGGTTATAATTTAGAAAAATTGTTTTGTTGTACCTACAAAGAACATTAAGGCACTACGTTCATCACTTTCTATGTAAATTTTTAGTTTGACATCCAATCTCCAAATATCGTGTATACGATATTTTTTTTATTCTGCTATATAAATATAAAAAATATTCATATTTTTATCGTAGTATAAAAAATAGTTACTTATTTATATTGAAAACTTTAGGTATCAGCTGTTTAATCTATGTATGATACAAATCTCACGCTCGTTATCAAGAGTCGAGTACATTATCAAATGACAGACACATTAATTTCTCAACTATATTGAAATCGGAACAAACAGTCTATATCAAAAGTGGTTTAAGTAAAAAGGTTACTTTTTATTTACAGGGCCTAAAAACGAGACAAAACGTGTTGTTGAGCTGCACTACTGCTACGCCAATACCTCAAGATATCTGTGTAAGGTGGATAGCTTTAGAGGCCGAACATTCTAATCATTTTAATTTTATCCACAATATCATAAACTTTTGGAGCAAAATTGTGGTATGGGAAACATCTATTTTTGACTGCAAATCTCACTAAATTGCAAATATTACCTCGTCGTCATTATCGTCTATCGAAGTATTAAGTTCTAAACAACTAATGTTGACTTACTGAACACACGCACACGTCTGCATTCACAAGCAAGTTATAACGGTAACTGATAAACTATAAGTAGATAGCCATATATCTGGAGAGACAGTGGGTGGTCGTTCGTGTAGCCTATGATATCCAATTATATTTAAAAAATGTAGGACAAGCATTAATAAAAAAAAATTGTGATAGTATATCTAAACAAAATCTGCTGGTTTAACTATTTTTTTTTGTTTCTTCTACACAACACAGGGGATATGCTAGAATGTGATGACATAATAGAAAAAATAATAATTTTTAACAAAAACAAAAAACCGAACTAAAAGTAAAAATAATTTTACATAAAGAAGAATGTACTTTTCGATTTTATTAAGCAAAAATAATAAAAAAAAAAGATTTTATAATTTTGAAGTCGGTGCCAACTGAAACAAACAGGCGTAGTAATTCGATCTTGTAGTAAGTTTGTTGTAACTTGACACCGGATCTTCGGTTAATAATAAATATTTTTACACATACAAATTAAGGTTAGACCACTTTAATGGAAGACTGTATATAATTAAAGAGCTTCTGAAATATTATATGCACATAGGTACACAAATTTAATATAAATTGATAATATGGTTAAAATGTTAGTTTACAATCATAGAGCGGTTTACACAGCTATCGACGGGATGCCGGTTAGCGAGTCTCAATCACTGTGAAAACAGATCCAAAGACGTCTACGATCTGGTATCTCGATCGTGCTATTGTATTTACTTCTCACTTACCTCCAGGTATTCGTTTCGTTTTAGTTGATTTATTTTGTGGAATTCGGAATCACTATAGTATAATTATGTTTTCTCTTTAGTTTGTATACCGTGTATCCTCTATATAGTAGAGTAGGCAGAGGGGATAGAATGTTAACTCCGTTTCCCACAGATACAGCGTAAAGCAAAAATATATATATAAAAAGTAAAGCGAAATGGAAAAAATGTCAAACTTATGTCGGAACAAAAATTTGAATAACATAGTTGTGGACTTTGAGAAATGAGTATTTTCCTAAAGACCTTAGCTATTATATTGAAAAGACAAAGAGGCGCCATTCAATAAGTTTCTATAGAACAAAAAACCAGCCAAGTTAAACTCAGACTTAACCACCGAAGGTTCCGTATCAATTTCAGGATTGTAAATCAACGGGAAGTACAAGTTATAAAAATTGGCGACCTTAATTGGGGGCCTATGCACTTATTTTTTATGAAATTTATTATAGTTGTAAGTTTGTATTTTATCTGTAATATAAATTTCTAATTTTAGGAATTTCTCTTTTATTTGTACTGCAAGTTGACACCTCTTGCCAAATTTCACTTTAAAGTTGACAAGCTATATTTTGCGGGTATAAATACACACTCGTTTTGTTTGAAATTATCTATAAATTTAAGTGTGTAGTGATATTTTTCAAAGAAATATATATACATTTTTACTTCTCGAAATTTTTACTTTATTTGTATTATAAGCTCGTGCCAAATTTTATAATTGTAGGTCCATTTGAAATATCCAATAGGTTTTGATTATGCATCGAATTTGATTCAAAATGCAGCAAACTCGATGATTAATGCTGATGTTTTTTTTATTGCATTCACTTAGCTCGACTTTTTTCTGTGCTTCAAGGGGCCGTAGACATGAATATTTTATATTAATTTCAGCATATCTTTTTACTCTCATGTTGTGAAGATAGACGGACAAGAAAGCAATACGTAATATATAATATAATATATAACGATTTCGTTTTACCTATAGAAGTACGGAACCCTAAAAAAGACTTACCAAGACAGCAGTTTTGAACAATAAAATTAAAAACTCGTTATATCGATGAATTCCTAGTACTTTCAAAGTCTGCGCAATTTTTTTTGAAAGAATATAAAAAAAATCTAGTAATAATATATTTTTTCTTATACTAACGAAAATATATAACATAAACACAAATTTTATTAATATGAGTCAGATATATTTCTTTTAGTTAGATATAGCGTATATGAAACATTGGCTTACCGCTACACTACCTCTCTAAATTGAAGGAGATGAAAAAAAATATTCCTTATAAATTTCAGGCAATTGAATTATTCTATAACTTCACCACTTGTTATTTTTTTTTCATCAGCTTCACACTGTATCCCGCTCACAGCAGGGTAGACAGACAGAACCTAGTGTTAAGACACTTAGCTTCCCATTTTTCATCGAATTTTGGAGACAATGCGTGCTGCCACCAGAGCTAAGAAATGAAAATATTAACTTAACTAAACATTTAATTTTTGAAGTGGGGATCACACCCACAACCAGTCGCATTTACAGTCACATACCCTACGCCGCGACTGGCCCCAAACTCCTTGTTAATATTGCATTTAAGTTAAACTTAAGCATTTTTTAAATTATAAATTAAATATATATAAGATACTCCTATAATTACATTATAAAATAATATTTATTCCATAACTAATTAATTGATTATATTATTGAAATATTACTATATTTTAACATTTTTAACTTGAGCTTTTAAAATCCCCTTTTTATTAGTCAGATTCGAAAGCTTTCAAGCATCATTATATAAACGTCAGAATTCGGGCAGGTGTAGGGGTGAACATTCGTTTCACTTAGAACATTCCACAGCCTAAAGCGGGATTAGTCTTGAGGGCCTTTTAAGAAATCACCCGAAATAAAGACATTTTCAACAAATGTTACAGAATGGTGAATTTATTTGCATAATTCAACAAAGCTAAATCCTTTGTCCGTGGACCGCTGTTCAAATAATAAATTTACTCCATGTTCTATACTCTGAGTGTTCTATCTGAAAATTATTTTGCTTTTCAAAACTCAATTTACCAAAGAAACGTTATATAAACGTATAAGTGCTTTAATGTATAACAATATTTGCATATCATCTTTAGTATGTTATTTCGTACTGACCGTTGGAATAATGTTGCTTGTTGTTAGATTATATTTTATTTTCTATGAAAATATGATGTCCTAAAAGATTTAGTTAAACGATATTCATTCTTGAGGCCAGTTAAGCCGCAAGGACACGAGTGTGTGACTGTAAACGCGATTGGTTGTGGGTTCGATCCCCACTAGAGGAATTGAAATATTTTCATTTCTTCACTCTGTGTCTACCAATCAACACGTAATACCTCCAAAATTTCGTGGAAAATGGGGAACGGAGTGCCTGTAACATAAGATTTTCTCTGCCTTACCTGCGTGAAGTTGAATCATTCATTCATTCCTCACAATATCTTTCTTAAATAAAACATAATAACGCGTCTTATTTAGCCATTTAATAAAAAAATATATATTAATTAGAAGTTATTGATTTTGTTTACATTACTAAATTTACTTTATCGCCTCACAAAATGAGCATAAAAAAAAAGAAAATTATGACATAATACGCGAGAAATCGTCTTTTTATTGTCATTTGCGTCAATCTTTTATCATATTTGGTATCTGACGGTAAAATGAAGACACGGTACGTATATTTCTCAGTCATTCGGTATTCCGATCGTTTGCGACATCGCCGATTGCGATCACAATATGTGTAAATTTAGAGAACATTTTCGACACATTATTACTTAAGGGATTTTCATCGAAATTGCCTTATTACCTTTTTGAGTCGGATTCTGAGCGAGGATT
>JAATLQ010034399.1:22598-39431 GCA_013421005.1 Heliconius erato x Heliconius himera
GAGAAATCGTCTTTTTATTGTCATTTGCGTCAATCTTTTATCATATTTGGTATCTGACGGTAAAATGAAGACACGGTACGTATATTTCTCAGTCATTCGGTATTCCGATCGTTTGCGACATCGCCGATTGCGATCACAATATGTGTAAATTTAGAGAACATTTTCGACACATTATTACTTAAGGGATTTTCATCGAAATTGCCTTATTACCTTTTTGAGTCGGATTCTGAGCGAGGATTCGACGGGATTTGTGGGATTTTTTAAACGTGACGTATATTTTTATATGTAACCGTATTGTTCGTAAACTATCATAATTTATTATAATTTATCAGAATTTGGTGTTTAAATAAATTTTCTGTATGTAATTTTTTTTGTTTGCAAATGTTAAGTTTATTTTATAGCTGCACCACGCAGTTTTACGTACGTATACCACGAATATTACATACAAATGTTTCCTCTTTATAATATAAGTATAGATTACAAAAAATTACAAATATATCTATCTATATATATAAAAGGACTTGTGCTGACTGACTGAGGTAAGACGCACGCAGAGCCGTAACCGCTGATGGTAGAAACGTGAAATTTGGGCAGATGTTTATTTTCATATTCTGGACATCCACTAAGAAGGGATTTTGAAAAATTTTAACCCTAAAGGGATGAAATAGGGGTTGAAAGGTTGTATGATTTTTTTTTTAAATTGACACCAATTCTTATAAAATTTTAAATCCAGACTCTTAAAAATATTTCATTGAACACGTGTTTCATGGTTTTTAAGAATTCACCCCCTAAGGGTTCAAATAAGGGGTTGAAAGTTCATATGGAAAAATCTTTAAATCGCCACCAATTTTTATAAAAATTTAAATTCATACTGTTAAAAATATTTTATTGAACACGTGTTTCGTGGTTTTTTAGAATTCACTCCTAATAAGCGGGCGAAGCCGCGCGCGCCCTCTAGTAATCTATAAAACTTTATTTTTATCATTATTGTTCCCATAAAGCTGGGACTAATACTAATAGACAATAGACTAATCTATATATATAAAAGGACTTGTGCTGACTGACTGAGGTAAGACGCACGCAGAGCCGTAACCGCTGATGGTAGAAACGTGAAATTTGGGCAGATGTTTATTTTCATATTCTGGACATCCACTAAGAAGGGAATTTGAAAAATTTTAACCCTAAAGGGATGAAAAAGGGGTTGAAAGTTTGTATGGAAAAAAATGTTAATCTGTACCGATTTTTATGAAATTTGAATTTCAGACTCTTAAAAATATTTCATTGAACACGTGTTTCATGGTTTTTAAGAATTCACCCCCTAAGGGTTCAAATTAGGGGTTGAAAGTTTATACGGAAAAATCTTTAAATTGCCACCGATTTTTATAAAAATTTAAATTCAGACTGTTAAAAATATTTTATTGAACATGTGTTTCGTGGTTTTTTTAGGATTCACTCCTAATAAGCGGGCGAAGCCGCACGCGCCCTCTAGTAGACAATATAATACAAATATAAGACTAATCCTGGCGCAGGGGCAAAAGCGTGAGACTATAAACGCGGCGGTTGTGGGTGCTATACCCACACTAGGAAATGCAATATTTAATATATTCGTATCCTGCCTCTGTTAACGAATTGAATTCCTCCACTTAACACGCAATGCATCCTGAATTCGACGAAAAGTGGGAAAAGGTGAAAACGGGGAAAGTGTCTAGATAAGAACGGAGTGTCTTAAGCGTAGGCAGAGATGATACCACCATCTGGGAACCTCGTGTTAAGACGCTTCAGACCACGAAAGCCTCAAAAGTATAATTAATTTAGATATTTTTTTTTTCTTAATTCCGTTATATATATTGATTTAAAAAAGTAGTCTTTGCTTAAATTAATAAGTAAAAATAAATGTTTCTCTTTGCTTCAAGTACATTCTAATATATGTATATAACCTATAATATAATATTATTATTAGCCAACGACAAAAACAACAAAAAATCATATCATAAACGACATAAATACATCAAACAGCCATACAATAGCCAAAAGCTTAGTTAAATTCACCCGAAACGCTACATTTACAAGTAACGTCGTCCTCCGCGCGCAAACACGGCAGATCCGGTGCAAAAACCTCAACCCGCCTAATTGAAAGACCAACTTCACCACTGCAAGAAAAATAGAGCGCCGTTTTCATGTTAATTATGTTTGATTTGTAGAATTTTCAGTCATTTAAACAATGTGGTGTGTACATATTATATTATAGAAGTCCATAGGGAGTTAACAGCACAGCGTCGTAAATGCGATAGTTGTAGGTTCGATTCCCAATCAGGCGAATGGTTTATTCATTTTTAGCTCTGGTAAAAGGAGAAAGCGCAGTGGTCAATTCGACTACTCGACACGTAATCTTTTGAAAAATGTGGGATTGGAGAGTTTTAACACTAGATTCTTTCAGCCAGTTGAGGTAAAATAATTTTAATGAAGAAAATAAGATTTTTTTTTCTTACTACTTTTCTTCTAATGTAAGTTGCATTGCACTTTCTATTCGCTATTTAGCAGTCATTCACTTTCACTGGTTAGCTGGAAAAGATTGTATTCAGAAATAAGCACACCTGTATCCACTAACGTTTTAATCTCATATTTCTCGCATATTTTTGTCATGTAAAGAATAATCAATTTTAAGGTTTATAATTATTGAAATAAAGCATTTTTAACCTCCGACGAAAATAGAGCGGTGTTATATGGCTGTTCGGTTCATAATTTTGGGAGCTACGATGCCACGTAGTTCCCAAAACTATGAACTGAAGACTGAACCAAATAATTTTAAGTCATTTAAAGATTATCAGCTTTTTTCATTGTTCACTTTTTAATGATTTTTATGTCGAAGGTTCTTACGAGTAGTTATCAATTATATTATACATAAATTATTCTAAACCGGCTTAGATACAATATTATTCAATTCATTTTTCTGTTTCACAGAATTTGTAGTTTCCCACTGTTCAGTTGCTCTCAACTTTGTTATTTTCTTTTCTGCATTTGACGCTATTGAATGGACGGGTGAAACTTTAACACGAAACATATGTTGCGCGTTTTAACAAGTAAATTTAATTATATTTTTTTGTCTAACAACAAGTTTGAATAGACAATCAATGAGGCCAGTCGTGGCGCAGCGGCACGAAGTGTGACTGTAAAACCGACTGGTTGTGGGTTCGATCCCCACTCGAGGAGATGAAATATTTACTTAAATTTATATTTCCATTTCTTCGCTCTGGTGTCGAGGTTAAGCGCGGCGTTGAGTTCTGCCACTCAACACGTAATGCCTCCAGAATTCGGCAGAAACTGGGGAACGGAGTGTCTTAACACTAGGTTCCCTTTGCCTACCCTGCTGTGTGCGGGATACAGCGTGAAGCTAATTTAATTTAATTTAACAAGTTTATAGTGGCTGGGTATCTAATAGTAAAATACATGAGATGGTTATAGATACGAGTCCACATAAGATAATTTACGTCATCGTCAAAATAAGTTCACCAATTAACTGGTTATGTATTTTATTTAAGTATCTTTACTACGAGGCTGTTGTGGCGCAGAAGCTCAAGGATGTGATTGTAACGCGAAATTTAAGTAAATAATTCATCTCCTCGTGTGGGGATCGATCCCACAACCAGTCGGTTTTACAGTCACACTTCGTGCCACTGCGCCACGACCGGCATCAGTATAACTGTTGTTATATATTCGACATTAGAACATCATTAATTTTCGTTTGAACTAATTCTATTATTATTACAAACTTCACAATAATAAACAAAAAACTATAGTTAGTACAAGAAAATTGTAATCTTCATACAAATTTTTGCCTAATACCAACGTATAATGCACGTTTAATTACGTCTCTAACTACAAAATAATAAGAACTCTTCGCGTGCGTAACTGTAATTCGCGCTTTCGATTTGGTAATTATTTTTGGTACCTAATTTTATGACTTCCATGCTCACGAAAAGTGTATGGAACTATTTAATTTTGGTTAACTTTTTGTTTTGTATACTGTACAATGTATTTGGGGTGCCTATAATAAGATGTGATTATGATTTACATTTTCTTTTATAGTACTGGTTTCTCGTTATAATCGAAATTCTCCATAAATATAACAAATAATATCGAATAAATTAATTCGAATTGAGGTAAGTCGTGGCGCAGGGGGAACATAATGTGACTGTAAAATCGACAGATTGTGGGTTCGATCCCCACTCGAGGAGATAAAATATTTACTTACATTTATATTTTCATTTTTTCACTCAGGTGTCGGGACAAAGTGCGGCGTTGAGTTCCGCCACTCAAAACACACAATGCCTCCAGAACTCGTCGGAAAGTGGGGAACGGTATGTCTTAACACAAGGTTCCCTCTGCCAACCATGTTGCGTGTGGGATACAGCGTAAAGCTGATAAATATTAATTCGAAATTTGTACTATTGGAGCATTTTCAATTTTAATTCATGAGGACGATGTTAGTAAGCCTATTTCCTATTCAAGAATTTTCCAGGTTCGCATAGTGGCGGCTGCTACCTGTAGCAAAATATTATACAATATTTTAAAACCTCCATATTACTAAACAATGCCGAAGGTTAATATTTCTGTTAAATTAAGTGATACATTAAGGGAAGTAAATTTATTTTATTAACATATAAAATCTTAAACGTAGTGACGGGACTATAATTTATTTTTGTTGTTAGCAGCTCTGAAGAGTTTTTTTTTAACTTTCCGCTATCCAAAGAATATTTAGATAGAAGAGAGAAAAATAATTCTTTATCGTATTTATTAAAATTACATATGATATTTAAGTTAGAAAATGTCTAATTTAGTTCGAAACTGTATTGTAGCCATTAACGCCCACCTCCAGAGAATTGTCATATGAGAAACTATATAAATACTAATAATAGATAATAATACTGATTAAATATGATATTAATTAATTACTAACTACAGTTTTTACTAATTATTCTAACAATCAAAAAAGTAAGTATCTATCCTGGATAATTATTAAAAAAAATATTAATAAAACATAAAATGTTTTTTAAAATTGTTTTTATTCTTTGAACATTAATACAGCAATAGTCCCATTTGTTTATTGTCCCAAGGTTTCAACGTAGATTTATAGTAACAGAATTGTGATGGCCGTGTCCGTTAGTAATATTATAGGTATAACCCCCTTGCACTGTGGTTATTGGCTGTAAAAAAAAATATCTATACTTATAATAAAATTGTAACGAATAACGGTATCTATACTTGGAAGAAATTAAGGAGAAATGTTATTAGGTACTTTCATTAATGTAGAAGCACCCAAAACAATGATATTTGAAATGCATGTCAGTTTGTCTGTGCGTTTGTTATAGTTAATCTCAGAATCGGTTTAACCTATTTAAATTCAGTTTTCACTATTAGATTTAAGCAAGCTTCCATTAACATATAGGGTTTCTTTTATTACAATCGGGTCATAAATAGAAAAGTAACTTTTCCAGTTTAAAGTACTTAGTTCGACAAATTTGTTGACTGCTATAACAGTTATTTTATACAACTGTTTTACTGAATTGGTTGAATTTTTAGCTTTCAATTTGTATAATCAAAAAACACCAAGATTTCAAGAAGTATGATCGGTATTGGAGTTTATGCGGTTTACGGTAACAAGACAAAGAGTGGGGTTGCGATGCCTCAAAAATTGCGCCGACAGTACGGAAAGCAGTATCTTAACACTAGATTCCCTCTGCATATTCTGCTATTTGCGGGATATTAAATAGTTATAGCGTAAAACTGAAAAAAAAGTTTAAATTACTCTTTATCTATATCTACATATAAATAAATTTGAAGAGTCTGTCTGTAATATCAAGATAACTGTGTTTTTTAAAGTGCATATAATAATTTTTACAATACCAAAACATATAAAAAATATTTTAACATTTTTGTCTCACAATATTACTACGCCCTAATAGAGTTATTTTATAGAATTGGCTAAATCTTTAGTTTTCAATGTTTTGTTTTTTGATATATATGATATATACACCAAGATTCCAAGATTTAGGAGTCTCCAATGCAATTTCACAATTATAGATAGGGATTTGTGAATCAATATATAATCTATGTTTTAACCCAGAATTTTTGCAGAAACGGAATTTATGTAAAAAAACTGCGTTTGAAATGTACGTACAGTTACGATTTACATAGATAGATGTGAAATAACTAAACATTTTTTACTACAAATTCAAACAACGGCTAGCCAATTGAACAACCAGCTGGCTACATGTAGACTTATTCAAATATATAAGTAATATTCAAAGATAATTATTATATATTTATATAATCTGGTAAAGAAATGGTACTTACATAATATACGGGGACGTATTGTGGCGTACATAATTGCGGATAAAGACAATGAAGATGCCGTTTTGGTCTAGGATTAACCTAAAACCGACGAAGATTTATTATGGCGCAATTTATCATTAAATAATAATTTAATAAGTTTTGTAATTCTTAATTTCCCCCATAGTAGGGTAGCCAGATAGGACATAGTACTTAGACACTTAATTGCTACAGTCACGCCGAATTTCTGAGACAGTGCCTCTTGTGTGACCGAATAAATAAAAATAAATCAAATAAAATTAATTATTCCTTGAGTGGGGATCGAACTGACAAGTATAGCGTCAGACGCAGTCCCACTGCGCCAGGACGGACTCGAGAATTATTACTATTAGTTTAACAGTAACCGCATTTTTTGTTTTCTTAGTGCTTAAACCATTGTGCTCTGTTACTATGGGACACGTTACTGTCCACATTACGATTTACTTCAAGGAATGTTTGTAGCAATATTGTAAACAAAAATCTGAATTACTAAATGGACAAACGATACCTTTTTAGGAGCACATCCTCCTGGCTGTGAGTTACATTCGACATCTGCTTCGCTGAAAAAAAACTCTTATAAGCGATTTTTACTTAAAACAACTTAAACTTAAGCAAAGATCATTATTAATAAAAAATATTAAATTAATTAACAAAATGTACAATACCCTTATAAAGTGTTTTAGTATAAAAAGTTGTTTTCAAACACAAAACAATTATTATATGAAGTGTACATTAGTGTTGAGAAGGATCAAAAACAACACAATGCAAACACAAAAATTTTATAAAATTTTAAGTATTTTATTAAAAAAAAATCACACTGTATCCCGCACACGGCAAGGTAGACAGAGGGAATCAAAAATAGTGTTAAGACAATCCGTTCCCCACTTTCAGCAGAATTCTGTAGGCATTGTGTGTTGAGTGGCGGCATGCAACGCCGCGGTTTGCCTTGACACCAGAGCGAAAAAATGGAAATATAAATTTAAATAAATATTAAATTTCCTCAAGTATGGATCGAACCAACAACTCTGTGCCTCTGTGCTCTGTGTTTAATTAATTTTAGTAATTTGCCTGAGTTTTTCTACTCAGGCATAAAAATAAAATAAATACCTTAATGGTTTCAATTCCATTACAGACACTGTGAAGACAACAATAAAGAATAATATAAAAGCTTTCGACATCTTCTGTGCCTTCTAATGTCCTACGATTCAGTATTTTTCTAAATACAACTAACTATCATATATGGCACAGTCACAGAAACAAAATGGTCTTATTAAAATGAAAATAGGATTATATTATAAATAACTGACTGGGTTTTTGGAAAATCAATCGGGTTTTTCGTCGTATCTAATAAATAAAATAAATCTGTCATAATATTATGATAAACTATATATTAATAAGCAAATGCAAGATTATAAGGTTGATTGACTGACCCTACCCTGATAAGCGCAATACCCACAGTTTTACCTAGAACAATAAAATCTTATATAAAGGATTTTATGTAACTTTAGGTACTAAGAAAGGAATTAAAAAAAATGCCCCCTGAACTAGAGGTTGAATATTTTGTATATTTTGTATGTTGATCCTTTAAAAAAAATCATTTGTAATTTGAAATTTTGTCTCTTAAATCAAAATTATAAATACATTATTTTTATTAACTAAGAGAAAAAGTTGAGGACAGTCGTGACACAGGGGCACAGTGTGAATGTAAAATCGACTGGTTGTGGGTTCGATCCCTACTCGTTTCATTTATTTTCATTTCTTCGCTCAGGTGTCGAAGCAAAACGGGGCATTAAGTTCCGCTACTCAATGCGCAATACCTTCAGAAAATAGGGAACAGATTGTCATAGCACTAGGCGCAAATTCTTTTGCAGTCGGCTTACAAGTTTTACTAAAGGTATATTTTTTTCTTATATGTATTGTATATAGATATATACAATACATAATTACAATCAATATTTTTTACATCTTCAAAGTATCATTCCAAACTTTTTTTTTTAGTAACATATATAAGAGAACCCAGTATAAAGACTTTTCTATTCCGACATCGCGTATTGAGTAGTAGAACTCAAACCCAGAACAGAGAGAGAAATATCACTGTCAATGAGTTCCTTAATTAAAAATATAGGATATCATTAATTCATACGAAAAGTTACCTTAAATTTGCTGGATATAATGAACATATTGATTTTCTAAGAACAATCGTTAGCCATCCACATTAATTCTAAACTAAATCAATTTAAAAACAAATAACTGAATACTTTACGTAATTCTCTAATATGAAAATGTTAGTAAAGTGGCTATGAAATACGAACAGACGGACAGACAGGCAGACATGACGAATTTGTAAGGGTTCCGTTTTTCGCCTTTCGGCTATGGAACCCTAAAAATTGACAACCAAATGCGAGTAGATTGAAGACCAAAGTAATTTTAGTTGTATTTAGTTTTTACTATTGAATTTCGAAAAGTTTGAAATATAATATTGGTCTACACTATTTAGAGTGTAGGATTCAAAAGCCAAGCAGGAAATACATCTTGTGATGGATGGATATTTTAAAGCTTGTATTACTAAGTTGTTAGCTTTTAGCATAATTTATATCAAAATTTTATTATTTATTATATTTCGTCGCTCCATTTGAAGATATACTAATCAGCTTCACGCTATATCCCGCACACAGCATGTGGAAAAAATGAGATATTTTTTTCAGTTTTAGCCGCATATAGCAGGTAGACTAGGGTGGTAGTGTTATGATATTCCTTTTTCCATTTTTCGTCTAATTTTAATATATTTCATGCGGGATGGTACAACGCAACTCCACTGTGTCCTACCAGAGCGGGGAAGTGAAAATTATTCATTGCTTTGAGTGGGAATCAAATCCACAACCATCGCAATTACAGTTATACGCCATCCCACTGCGCCACGACTACTTCTTATATGATAATAATATACTTCTTAAATCATATTCATATGTATAGGTCTAGTTCGGCAGACAGCCGAAAATGGGTGACGAAAGTGTCTAAATGGGAACGTCTTAACACTAGGTTCCCTCTGCCCACCCTGCCTGTTATGTGCGAAATACAGCGTAAAGTTAAAAAATATAGGTATATGTACAAAATATTTGTAACACTAACAAGCTCTGAAAACTATCGACCTGTGATAAATATCTCTCTCGATAAATTATGCCATTCTTGTAATTAATTATTTATCATTATTTTATATCATTGGATTTCATACGAGCATAACACAAGGTTATGTTGAAAGAACATCTGAATTGTTATAAGTGAAAAAAAGTTATTCGACAAATTGCCACAATCTTAAAAGTTGTTAAAGCACAGCTATGAAATTCTCATTTTACTCTTGCTTCGTTAGAAATTCTACTTTTTATTACATTTGAAATAATTCTGTATCTATACTTATAATAAAATCGTAACTGATCGCTGTCTACACATTCAAGCTAAATCAGAAAGACTATTACTGGGGGCATTTTTTATTAGTGAAAAACAATGATTTTATTTTTTTTGTCTGTTTGTCTGTGCGTTTGTTAACGCTAATCTCAGAAATGGCGCAATCGATTTAAATGCAATTTCACTATTGCATTTTGGCAAGCTCTGCTTTACATTTAGTGTTTGTTTTATTACAATCGGTTCCTAAATAAAAAAAATTGTTCGGCAAAATACTATTTGCTAAGAAGAGATTTTTTAAATTGAATTGGCTAAATATTTAATTTCTTATGTTTTAGTGTTTCATGTTGTTTGTTAAATTATTATTTGTATGATAATAGAAAAAAATGAGATTGTATGATGATGAAAATCACCAAAATTTCAAGATGTAGGATTGGGCGTAAGTTACACTCATCTATAGAAACAATATTATAAAGAAAATTTTGAAATATTAAATTATTTTCTTATTTTTGTCATATTTGGTTTGTAATTCTATACTAACATATAAATAAAATTAAAGGATTTGTCTGTCTTTTTGTTTTTCACTATCAATCGAACGTTTTGTATGTATGGTGCTGGCATTGAAAGTTAGAGATGTTTGTGGCACAGCATATAGGCTATTTTTAACCCCGAAATCTTTACGGGATACATGAAATTACCAAAAAAACTTTATTACTTAGTGCATCACAGTATAAATAACTATACTAAAATTATAAATATTTATTCTTAAATATACATAAATAAATGTTTATATGGCTCAAGTGGTCGAAACCGCGAGGGTTTATAAAATAATTAATTTAAAGGTTTATAAAATTTTAAATCTCATGAAAATTTCATCAAATATAAATATTTTTTAATATACAAATTACATTTTTCATCCTGTTTTAAGCTCTCTCAATGTATATATTTCATTAATTCTTTTTAAAGACATTTCCGTTCCACATATTCCACCGAATTCTCGAGATAGTAGGTGATGTTTGGTGGAATTTAACACCGCGCTTTGATTTGTTACCAGAGCAAATGAAAATATTAAATATTTCTTTCCCCGAGTCTACATCGAACCCGCAACCGTCGCGTTTTGCAACTACTAGCGTCATACCAATACTTTATCTTTATTAATCACGTCTCATATGCATAAGAGGCTACCCTTCTGCCAAATTACATTTTTATACATAACAAAACTAGTTTTCGAAGTACTAATAGAAATTACTTATTTAATATTCTATTATGTTATATTATGTTATCTAAGAAAAAATCAGGTAAAATAAACAAAACTTATATAAAAAAAAAGGAAAAATACGAGTACACATAAAATATATAAATAAAACATGGAATATATTATAAATATTGTTTTACTTGTTATAATTAAAATTAATTCTATTTATAACCAAGGTGTCAACCTTGATTTATAACAACCGAATTGTGATTGCCGTGTCCGTTTACAATATTATACGTATGACCCCCTTGTACAACTGTGGTTGCAGGCTGTAAACAAAAATAATAATATTAAATAATGTAATTAATTATGAATAAGTATTTTTTTAGCGTCATGCTGTATCGCGCACAAAGAAGGGTACGCAGAATGAACCTACTGTTAAGACACTCAGTTTCCCACATTTCACCGAATTCTGTAGGCATTGCGAGTTGAGTGGCAGAAATGAACGCCGCACTTTGCCTCGATATCAGCGCGAAGAAAAGAAAGATAGAAATTTTAAATAAACACGTAATTTCCTTGAGTCGGGATCGAACCAACAACTAGTCGCGTTTACAATCACGTTTACGACAGCAGCAGTATATAATTATATTAAACTAGTGGGCGCGTGCGGCTTCGCCCGCTTATTTGCACCCTTAGGTGTGAATTCAAAAAATACCACGAAACACGTGTTTAATACAATATTTTTAAATTTTTAAATTCCTTCTTAGTGGAAGTCCAGATTATGAAAGTAAACATCTGTCCAAATTTCACGTTTCTATGCACAGCGGTTACGGCTGTGCGTGCGTCTTACCTCAGTCAGTCAGGTACATGTCCTTTTATATATATAGATAATATAATGATATAAATTGCGCCACGACTGGCCTACACGAAAAATTATATTTTATATAACTCCTACTCTGATAATAAACCTCATAAAATCCTATATAACTTATAGTTATAAGTGTATTTTTTTAATAAAAAAGCAATGGTACTTACATAATATACAGGGACGTATTGTGGCCTACATAATTGCGGATAGAAGAGACAATGAAGATGCCGTTTTGGTCTAGGATTAACCTAAAACAGACGAAGATTTCATGTTAATACAAAATTATAATGACATTCATCGATAGTATTAAATCATAATAATTTAATAAGTTTTTTATAACTTAATAAATTTTACTGTATTAGCTGAATCTTTAGTTTCCAATGTATATTACATATAAATCAGCTTCACGCTGTATTCCGCACACAGCAGGGAAGGCAGAGGGAACCTAGCGTTAAGACACGCTGTTCTCCACTTTCCGCCAAAATGTATATTAATGTATGTTATGTCTTTGAAATAATAATGTTATTAGAATACGTAAGTAATTCAGGTTAGTAAATAAGTATTTATTTATTTCTAATTGCAAAAAATCCATGAGTAGGGATCGATCCTACAACCATCGCGCCACGATGAATTCGAGCATTAATATTTTTAGTATAGTAAACCATTGGGGTTTTGTTACTCTGTCGTACGTGTCAGTTCGTATTATGACTTTAGACGCAAATTACACCTGTTTGCGTTTTAAACATCATTTCACTATATTTAAAATCGGTATCTATAAGGAATATTATTGACTATATTTATAAAAATTAAATGGAAAAACTATACCTCTTCTCCCGTAGGTGCACATCCTCCTGGCTGTGAGTTACATTCGACATTTGCTTCGCTGAAAGAAATCATTTTTATAACCGCGTCTTTTACTTTACACCAAGTAACATTATATTTGAGTAATGAGCTACTAAGATAATTATTAATAATATATATGAATAATTGAGGCCGGTCGTGGCGCAGCGGCACGAGGTGTGACTGCAAAACCGACTGGTTGTGGGTTCGATCCCCACACGAGGAGATGAAATATTTACTTAAATTTATATTTCCATTTCTTCGCTCTGGTGTCGAGGCAAAGCGCGGCGCTAAATTCCGCCACTCAACACGCAATGTCTCCAGAACTCGGTGGAAGTGGGTGGAAGTTTTTCAAATTACACAAAATAACTTTTTAAAAAAATATTTTTTAAATAAATATTTTCAACATTGAACAAAACTTTAAAATCAGCTTCACGCTTGTATCCCGCACACAACGGAGTAGGCTGAGGGAACCTAGTGTTAAGACACACCGTTCTCCGACAAAATTTTAATTGTTTATTTTTTTGTAATTTAAAAATTCAAGCATAAAAATAAATAAAAACTACCTCAATGGTTTTAATTCCACCATAGACACGGCAAAGATAACAATTAAGAATAATGTAACAGCTTTCGACATCTTCTATGATTTTTATGTAAAATGATTCAGTATTTATATTAATATAACAAATTATTAGAGGCTAACGATCCTTGTTGTTCGCACACTCTACTCTCACTTTACTAATCCTACTAACGTAATGAACTTATAAAAAAGAAAACGAGATTTTATAAATTAATCTGACCAGGTTTCTGCGAAATCTATCAGGAACGGTTTTTTTTATCTATGTTTTTTTTATCCCATTTACAGTGAATGAATTAAGTCACCCGTTACAACGTTATATCAATATATTAGCGACCCGCCCGCGGCTTCGCCCGCTTAATATACGATGTTTTTTAAGGTAAACAAATTACAGCTGAAAAATTAAAAAAAAAACTAAATACATTAAAGTGCCGAATGCTGCTAGCGAAATGAAGTTAGTCATTTTAGGTGACCCCACCTCTCCTCTTAGTCCGCCTGCGACATTGCGAACGTACCACCGTGTCAATGTCAGGGGTAGCCTTTTTTCGATTGTTTACAAATTTGATGAAGATTTTTGGTAAGCTATCTGAGAATATTATGATGTTGTTATTGTTTATTCAGTTATAACGATGCATATATAACAAACATCATAGTATTAGGATGAATTGCTAATTTTACTTGTAGCAGTACCTCAAAATGTCATCAATTTGTAATATGTACTAGAGAAAAGGCCAGTAGTGGCGCAGCGGCACGAGGTGTGACTGTAAAACCGACTGTTTGTGGATTCGATCCCCACTCGAGGAGATGAAATATTTACTTAAATTTATATTTCCATTTCTTCGCTTTGGTGTCGAGGTTAAGCGCGGAGTTGAGTTCTGCCACTCAACACGCAATGCCTCTAGAATTCGGCAGAAAGTGGGGAACGGAGTATCTTAACACTAGGTTCCCTCTGCCTACCCTGCTGTGTGCGGGATACAGCGTGAAGCTGATTTATTTTTTATTTATTTACTAGTAAAGAATTTCCAAATATGCACCAGTGGTCCACATTATAAGCACGTATTCCATATTGAAGACTGTTTTTTTATATTTATAGATAATGGCGTCTAAACCAAAGAAGTTACCTACTAGATAGCAATGGGCCAAAGACTAGACTCGATGATGGCCATACTAACCATAAAAATACACTGACTAGGTTACCTATAAGCGACGAAATTTTTTGGTGTGCAACGGTTGATAATAAATTTACAAGGTCCATATTAAAAACTAGGTGGTTCAGTTTTAATACCTTGTTGCAAAAGTTCTTAATTCGCGTATTAACTTTTAATTGGTAAATTGGTCAAACATTTGCACCATTATGACTTTTTCAACTTAAATTATTATTCTTGAATATTTTATATAATTATTTAGATAAAAACCATTAAATTATCTTCATACATTGGGGTTTTATTAAAAGAAAACGATATGGTGACTCTAATCACTAAGAATGCACAAACACAATTAAGTATGTTAGATGGATACGTGTAGTACGAGGCCAGTCGTGGCGCAGGGCCACAAAGATTGACTGTAAGCGTGACTGGTTGTGGGTGCGATTCCCACTCGACGTTAATAAAATATTTATTTAAATTTATATTTCCATTTTTTCGCTCTGGTGTCCAGGCAAAGCCGCTGGTCGCTAGTATGTAAATTATAATAGTATCAAAGTGAAAACCAAGTGATATAACGAAGTTATACCTAGTAATACTGAGAATTTAAAATAATATAAATTGCACAAATAAGTCTTGGAAATTCCACGCTCATAACTATATATCTGCTGTTGTGATAATAAATATGTCTACATTAAATTAGATATACATCGTGGCGCAGTGGCACAGTGTCTGATTAATAGAGCGACGGTTATGGGTTCCATCCCCTCTCTGGGCAATATTTATTTTGATTTACCCACTCTGTTAAGATAAAGAGTAGCGTAACACTCTGTTTCTGTGTTTCGAATTCGGGCGGAAAGTGAAATTGGAGAACGAAGTGCCTTGAAGTAGATTTAAGTTTTCTCTGTGTAGAAAAACTAAGCTGAAGTGTGTTTAATTTTTTTTTAATATATGTATATGTATACATATACCTGTCATATAATGATTACGCGGCGAATAAACATAAGCTAGAAAAACATAAAATTAGGGGAATATGCACTCATTTTGTATGAACTGAGCTATAAGTATATGATTTTTTCTATGAAATAACTATCAATTTTCACTGTTTGGATTTTCATATTGTTTATATTGGAAATGCTCACTTTGTACCAAATTTTATAACTGTAGGTTCACGGGAAAAGCCCTATACATTTGATTACGCAACGAATTTCATATAAAATGCACCAAAATCGATATGCATCGATAATCCATAGCTAACTAAAATCCTACTATGTTTTGATTGCGTTGACTTAGAAGAAGCTTGATTTTTTCATATAAATGTTTGCATGATACCATGTGATCTTGATATAAATCGTCCTTTTGTTTGAAGTACAGAATCATAAAAATACGGCTATTTTGAAGTCCAGATCTTTAATTTTTGAACGGAAAATGTTCGGCACGTTTAACACTTTCCACTAAAGCTTCATTTCATTATTTGTTATAGTTTTACTCGACTGTTCTGATTACTTATGTTCCAAACGTTTATTTATATATTTATCTTTATTGCAGTGTTTACGTTATTGGTATCTGTTCGTAACTGCATCACTCGTAATACAATAAGGATAAAAATTATGAAATTAAAATAATAATAATGAGGTTAGTGGCCCAGGGGCACAAAGTGTGGCTGTAAAGTCGACTAGTTGTGGGTTCGATACCCACTCGAGTAGATGACATATTTATTTAAATTTATATTTCCATTTCTTCGCTCTGGTGTCTGGGCAAAACGCGGCGTTGAGTTCCGCCGCCACTCAACACGCAATGCCTCCAGAATTCGGCGGAAAGTAGGGAATGGAGTGTTTTAACACTACCCTCTCTCAAATCTTAATAATTTTACCATAATTTTACCACAAGCCGTGGTCTTTTAATATATACATAGTATTTAGATTTTTTTTTTATTTTCCAGCTGTAATTTGTTTACCTTAAGAAACATCGTATAGTATCGTATAGGAGACTAATTTCATTTATGTAAATGAAATATAGATAAAAAAAACCATTCCCGATAGATTTCGCAGAAACCTGGTCAGATTTTTTTATAAAATCTCGTTTTCTTGATTTTAACTTCATTACGTTAGTAGAATTAGTGAAGTGAGAGTAGAGTGTGCGAACAGTTAGGATCGTCAGCCTCTAATAATTTGTTATATTTATATAATTACTGAATCATTTTACATAAAAATCATAGAAGATGTCGAAAGCTGTTACATTATTCTTAATTGTTATCTTCGCCGTGTCTGTGGTGGAATTAAAACCACTGAGGTACTTTTTATTTCTTTTTATGCTTGAATTTTAAATTACAAAAAAGAAACAATTAAACTTTTGTTAAATATACATCAGGTGTTGAATTTTCTTACCAATAATTTTCAATGATCAAAAAAATGTAAAAAGTTATTTTGTGTATTAGAAAAAC
>JAATLQ010034399.1:39531-66905 GCA_013421005.1 Heliconius erato x Heliconius himera
AGCAGGGTAGGCAGAGGGAACCTAGTGTTAAGACACTCCGTTCCCCACTTTCTGCCGAATTCTGGAGGCATTGCGTGTTGAGTGGCAGAACTCAACGCCGCGCTTAACCTCGACACCAGAGCGAAGAAATGGAAATATAAATTTAAGTAAATATTTCATCTCCTCGAGTGGGATTCGAACCCACAACCAGTCGGTTTTGCAGTCACACCTCGTGCCGCTGCGCCACGACCGGCCTCAGAAAACCTTTTTGAAAACCTTTAGAAAAACTTTTTGCACACATTTTTTTAAAAATATTGTATAGTTAATTTATAAAATTTTCATTCAATATATATTAATAATGATCTCAGTAGCTTTACTATTGTTACTCAAATATACTTGATGTAAAGTAAAAAACGCGCTTATAAAAATGTTCTCTTTCAGCGAAGCAAATGTCGAATGTAACTCACAGCCAGGAGGATGTGCACCTAAGGGAGAAGAGGTATAGTTTTTTCGTTAATTTTTTGTAAATATAGTTAATAACATTTCTTATAGTAATGATTTTAAATTTGCAATACAGTGAAATGATGTTTAAAACGCAAACAGGTGGAATTTGCGTCTAAAGTCATAATACGAACTGACACAGTACGACAGAGTAACAAAACCCCAATGGTTCACCAAACTAAAAATATTAATGTTCGAATTCGTCGTGGCGCGATGATTGTGGGATCGATCCCTACTCATGGAGTTTTTGCCTTAATTACTTTCGTGTTCTAATAACATTATCATTTCAAAGACATAATATACATTAATATACATTTTGGCGAAAAGTGGGGAACGGCATGTCTTAATACTAGGTTCCCTCTTGCTTCCATGTATTGGAAACTAAAGATTCAGCTAATACAGTAAAAATTATTAAATTATAAAAAACTTACTAAATTATTATGATTTAACTAACTACTATCGATAAATGTCACTATAATTTCATATTAACATGAAATCTTCGTCTGTTTTAGGTTAATCCTAGACCAAAACGGCATCTTCATTGTCTCTTCTATCCGCAATTATGTATGCCACAGTACGTCCCCGTATATTATGTAAGTACCATTGCTTTTTATTAAAAAAAATACACTTATAACTAGGAGTGTGCACAACAGCTCACTTTTGTGAACGAGAACAAACGATATGTTCAGTTTAAAGAACATGTTCAATTTTACGTTCAGTTCTCTTTATATGTTCAGTATTGCGGGCGTCGTGGCGCAGGGGAGGGGGGAGCACAAGCGTGTATAAAATATCATTAGAATACAAAAGTATATTTCGCCAGTAAAAATGTGGCTGTGATAGCTTGAGTGGTAAGTCGGTCGAATTCTTAACTACAAGACCTTAGTTCGAATCCGGATGTTATTAGTTCTTTTTTTTTAGTTTTTTTCTCTTTTTTAATATATAATTTATATCTAAATATGAATTTCAAAAGACAATTAAAAAAGGTCGATCATTTATTATCCGCGTACTATTTATTATAACTAAAGAAGGTCAATTAAAGCATTCATAATAATAATATAAAATCTTTATTTCTAGAATAAAACTCCAATTAAAGTTAAATTACAATTAACAGTTAATATAGACTACCAATAAAATGGACACACATATACAGACCGGTGGATTCGATCCCCATTCGAGGGAATGAATTTTTATTTATTAATATTTTTATACGCAATGTCTTAAAAAAATTGGAGTGTCTTAACACTAGGTTCCCTCTGCATGCCCTGCTGTACGTGGGTTAGAGCGTGAAGCTTATTATTATCACCATATACACAGAGATAATTTAATGTCCCGCAATATTGAAATACTTCCATATTTGCCCTCTTCGTGGCATTTTTAAGAAAAGAAATATAAATCTAAACTTATTAAATCTAAATTACACTAACGTAAAACTAACACTTATTTACACTTACGTAATTAAATATAAGCAAATAAAAGCAAAAGAAAGCGAAAAAAAAAGAACAAAAACTTCTAGCGTCCTTCTAATTAATACATACGATACGTCATTAACCATTAAAAGTGAAATCCATAATAACACTTAAATTTATTTTTTCTCAAATACTAATAAGAATTTTGAAATTACCATAAAAAAATCTAACGTTTAAGTGTAATAAATGTAAGTTGTCATTACTATTATAGTTCTTATCAAATGGTATTAGAGCATAATTTAGAATGTGAAAAATATTCACCAATTACGACTTACTATCGTCGCTACCAAAGGATTCTAATTTTCAAATTCGAGATTAAGAGTGCGTGTGAGCGAGATGTCGCTATACCTCTCTCTTGTGACGCGAATGATCGCGGTCGGACGGAGCGATCGTTTAAAGAGTCAATGAAAATGAACGCGACAAAAAATGAACGCAAAGTTGTTCTGAAATTGAACGGATCAAATATTCTTTTTAGAGATCGGTTCTTTTGTTCAGCTATATAATAAAACGAACACCTCTACTTATAACTATAAGTTATACAGGATTTCATGAGTCTTATTATCTGAGTAGGTGTTATATAAAATATAATTTTTCATTCAGGCCAATCGTGGGGCCAGAATTCGGCGGAATTTGGGGAACTGAGTGTCTTAACACTAGGTTTATTCTGCGTTGCAGAAGGGTTCTGTGTGTGCGATACAGCGTGACGCTAAAAAAATACTTATATATAATTAATTATTAAAAAAAAAATTAAATCAGCATCACGCTGTATCCCACAAGGTAGGCAGAGGGAACCTAGTGTTAAGCCACTCCGTTTCATTCCCCACTTTCTGCCGAATTCTGGGGGCATTGTGTGTTGAGTGGCAGAACTCAACGCCACACTTAACCTCGACACCAGAGCGAAGAAATGGAAATATAAATTTAAGTAAATATTTCATCTCCTCGAGTGGGGATCAAACCCACAACCAGTCGGTTTTACAGTCACACCTCGTGCCGCTGCTCCACGACTGGCCTCGACTACAATTAATTATATTATTTAATATTATTATTTTTGTTTACAGCCTGCAACCACAGTTGTACAAGGGGGTCATACGTATAATATTAATAACGGATACGGCAATCATAATTCGGTTGTTATAAATCAAGGTTGAGACCTTGATTATAAATAGAATTAAGTTTAATTGTAACAATTAAAACAATATTCATAATATATTCTATGTTTTATTTATATGTATATTCGTATTTACTTTAATATAAGTTACTAACTTTTTGATATAAGTTTTGTTTATTTTATTTATATGTTGGTATAGATAATTACAAACTAAATATGACAAAAATAAGAAAAAATGTAATATTTCAAAATTTCCTTTATAATATTGGTTCTATAGACATGAGTGTAACTTACGCCCAATCCTATGTCTTGAAATTGCGGTGATTTTCATCATCATACAATCTATTTTTTTTTTATTATCATACAAATAATAATTTTATAAACAATATGAAACAAGAAAACATAAGAAATTAAATATTTAGTCAAATCAATTAACCACTTAAAAAAATCTCTTCTTAGCAAATAGTATTTTGTCGAACATTTTTTTTTTATTTATGAACCGATTATAATAAAACAAACACAGACAGACAAACAGACAAAAAATAAAATCATTGTTTTTCACTAATAAAAAATGCCCCCTGTAATAGACTTTCTGATTTACCTTGAATGTGTAGACATCGATCAGTTACGATTTTATTATAAATATAGATATAGAATTATTTCAAATGTAATAAAAAGTAGAATTTCTAACCAAGCAAGAGTAAAATAAGAATTTCATAGCTGTGTTTTAATAACTTATAAGATTGTGGCAAATTGTCGAATAAAGCACGTCTTTTCACTTACAACAATTCAGATGTTCTTTCAATATAACCTTGTGTTATGCTCGTAAGAAATCCAATGATATGAAATAATGATAAATAATTAATTATAAAAATGGCACTAATTCATCGAGAGAGATATTTATCACAGGTTGATAGTTTTCTCTTGGAGCTTATTCGCGACGTCACGGACCTCGAGACTGCCTGAAATGCTTCACTCAGTATTGTCAATCTATATATTGTAATATACGATATATTTTGATTACGTTAACTTACAAGCTTGATTTTTTTCATAAATAGATAGTTTTTGCTGCATTTTGTAGGAAATTAATCGCGTAATCATAATCTATAAAGTACATCCCCGTTGAATTACAGTTTTTAAATTTGGCACTTAGTGATAACTAGCAATACAAATTAAAAAAATCTGAAAATTGAAAGTTTATAGGTATTTAATAGATAAAAATCATTACAAAGTTATTACTAACTAAAACTAAAACTCCTAGTGCACTGATAAAATTAAATTTATCCCTCAAGTAAGAAGGGGCAGATGGGCTAAATAGCACATAGTACAAGAAGGCAAGAACACATAATTTCCGGTGACGACGTATGGGGAGCTACTTAAGCCTCGAGCGTTACTCAGGTACATGATCAATGGTCATATTTACGGAGGCCGAATATGAATAGAATTGCAAGATTTTGTATTCACTCAAGTTTATTAAGTTGGTCCTTAAACAAATCAGTGAAGAATACATCTGCATAATCAAGAATTGGTAATAATAGACAATTTGCTGCATAATTTTAGTAGGTATTGGTAGAAAAGATTGTAGTCGTCGTAATGACTTTACGCTTTTCACGCTTTATCTTTATCAGTACTTTCGTTTGGTGCTTTTGCAGCTTATACACTTTCTTTTTTATCTCTCTCACAATTTTATCCTTACCTGAGGCTTTATAATGTTGCCATGCTGTCATGCTTTCTTCTTTACCCTGTCGCTGCTTCCTTCATACAATCCCTAAGGTTCAGCCAGCTCAGTTTAATATTTCCATTTTCAAATTCCAAATTCGCTGCTGTCTAGCATCTTCTAAACTCTTTCTTGATATTCCTCTCTAATCGGCGGATCTTGAAGCTCCAGCTTCCATGTGATAATTCTACTCCAAGTTTGGACACTTCATATAACTGCGCCAACCTGCGAACACACCCCTGACTGTAGCAACGACTAGATAGTATTCTGTTCCCAGCTCATAACCCCTAAACACTCGCGTGCCCTACTTGGCTTCGAATACGCTGATCCACTAGAAATAAATTAATCATACTTTTCCCTTACGCTGAACAGTGAAGAAATATAAATATTGAATATCTCATTTCGTCGAGTGGGAATTGAAGTCACAACCTACCGCGCTTACAGTCACACGCTTGTGTCTCTACGCCACGACTGACATTTTAAAATATATCATTGTTTGTATTGATAAAGCACTATAAAAGTGATTTATTGTGCAGTGATATATGAACGTGGAAACCCATTTCTGTCTAGGTTTCCAGGACCCGGTCGGATTTGTTATAAAATCTCATTCTCATTTCAATAAGTTCATTACGTTACTGTGAGTGTACGAACAGTGAGGATCACTAGCGTCTGACGGCTCGTTGTATTTACATACATATATAAATATTATATCGTACTATAAAATAGAAAGCGCAAAAAATGTCGAAAGCTATTATATTATTCTTCATTGTTGTCTTCGCTGTGTATGTGGTGGAATTAAAACCAATAAGGTATTTTTTTCTGCCTTTTTAATTTTGTTTTTAAATTCTTGTAAAAAAGAATACACAAAGTAATGATATCTTTACCGAATATACGTAATGTTATAGATTTTTCTTACCAACAATTTTCATTGATCACACACCTGTTTCCCAATAAAAAATTGTTTTGTGTGTTTTGAAATACTTGTTGCAGCTATTTTATTTAATATATTGTATATTTAATTAAATAATGATTATCTTAATATTTATTATTGAAAGTTATTTAGCAGCTGGTTGTTTATATTTCTTAATTTAAAATAAAAAATGCGCTTATAAAAATGTTTTCTTTCAGCGATTCAGATATTGAATGCAGCAAAAAACCTGGAGGATGTGATCCTAAGGAGGTAACGTTTGTCCATTTTGTAGTTTAGTTTACTTGTAAATATAGCACGTTACGTTCCTTTTAGCGTCAGGGACAGAGTACCCTCTTCCCTATCCACCCAGTGTCGCTGTCAAGCCAGCAGAGCTAAGAGCATTGACCTCAAGTTCAAAAAAAATCCTTATAGGGGATTCAAGGAGGACCTAGAGGTCATCTTTACGCAGAGGCACAAGTATAGTTAGTAGTGGTAGTGTGGGATCGATTTCCACCAAGGGAAATGAAATATTTATACTTTCATCTCATTGTTCTGGTAATGGGGTAAAGTGTGGCGTTGAGTTGTGCCACTCAACATTCAAAGGCTCAAATATTCGGCGGAAATTGTAAAACGAAAGTTAATTAGTTTAAAAATACACCACAATATAATATGTGGGCGTATTAATTATTTATGTACAACCATTTTTTTTTATTTTAGATCAATCCTAGACCAAAACGGCATCTCCACTGTCTCTTTTTCCCGCATTTATGTATGCCACAATATGTTCCCGTATATTATGTAAGTACTTTTTCCATTATCTTTGAGGTTATAGAAATAGAATTTTGTGTATATATGGTGGGCTGGTCGTTGAATTGGCTGAATCATGATATGGATTTTTCTGGTCATATCGTGATGTACCCAAAACGTAGTCGGGTGGATTGACAAATCATGAAGCTTATACATTTTCTAATAAAATATTTTAATAAATATGTATTTTAACCGATTTCTTTAAAAGAAGGAGGTTATCTGATTTTTTTTATGTTTGTTACTTAAGAAGTAGGACTAACTAACTGAGAGAATCGATTTTGATGATTCTTCTTTTTGAAAGCGAATGCTTCCCGCGTGGTTCCCATTTTAATTTGATCAATTAGGTAACCATGAGAAAGTCACATAAGTCTTAAATTTGCATTATGGATTGCAAGCGATTTTGATTATTATTTTTTTATTGGAAAAGATACATTTTAAAGGTAGTTTGGTTAGATTATGATAATGGGATCCGGTTGAAATTGAAGAAGTCGATTTTTTTTGTTAAAAATTATAATAATAATTTGAAAATTTAATTATTTTTTTATATTATTGATTAATTCTCTAGAATTTAAAAGTAGTTTTATTGAAAAATTTCATCAAAGTCAATATTTAAAAAATCGTTTAATACTTGTTATTTTATTTACAGCCTGCAGTAAGCACAATACAAGGAGGTAACACCTATAACATTGTAAACGGACACGGTGATAATAATTCAGTCGTTGTAAGTGGTTGAGACTTTAAAAATAAATATTACGAGCAAAATATATGTTTTATTTACATTTTTATATAAACTTAACTATTTTCTGCCTAGAGACTTAAATTTAGGAGATATATAAAATAAGTAAAATTAAAAAATCATACGCAAATTCAATTTTCGACAACAATTTGAAACACTCCTCAAACACATTCCTAAGAAAGAGAGTTTGAAATTGAATAATTTAAAAAATATTATTTCATGACTTTCTTTTTAAGAAATCAACGCTTAAACATACAATGTAAAACGAGGGTTATAAACTTCTATACACAAATGAATTTGAAATTTATTTTTCTATAAGATTGTTCATATTTGTCGAATAAGCCCTAGTCTTTAAGATTTATTAATTAAGATTTTCTTTATTATTAATATAATATTGTGTTGCGCTCATAGGAAATTTTACCGATTTCCTATTTTGATTTTTATACCGATTAATAAATAATAATAAGAAGAATTTCATCATTTTTCCGAGAGTTATTCTTCTCTATGTTTTATTTACAATATTGAAATATATGAAAAATGTAAATGATTTATATATTTTTTATTTATATTAATTTCGTTTGTTTTTTAATGTCATTATTTACAAATTAGGTTTTTTGGCATATGCACTCATGTTGCTTGACTATTACAAGCAAATTGTTTATGCTTGTAATTATTTTTTTCTATTAAATATTTATAATTTTTCACTTCTTGGATTTTTTCTGTATGTGTGTGTGTTTTTTTTTATATATTTAAACCAAACACTACAGACACGTGATCCGTACTTTTTTTAAATTTTTTATAATTATCAGCAACTTCATTTTATATTTATATTTAATTCCTAAGAAAGTCCAGGTATTTTTAGACCGCCTATTTGTACACATATATCTTAATATCTACTAGCAAAATGGTGTCATCATAACCACATAGAACTAAATGCATGTAAATGTTTTCATATAAGCTGATGCGAAAAAAACAAATATTTGAGACTACATACACAGTTGCAGTAACGTTAATACCCCTCTACAATTATTTGGTACGCTGCAAGCTGGAATACTGCTCTGCAGTATGGTCACCTCATCATAACAATCATTGCCAGAGAATTAAAAGTGTTCAAAAAAATTTATAAAACATCTCAAATATAGAATGAAACTTCCTAAATCTCTCAGCTATGACTTACTCCTGACAAAAATTTGGTTTGACTCCACTGGAGGATCGCCGAACGTTGTTGAACTTGCTTTTTTATATAAATTGTTTAACCACAAAATAGATTCAGAATATTTAGTCAGCCAGCTTAAATTGTATGTGCCAAATAATATTATACCTCGTAGACCGCAGCAATATTTCAATTTAAAATTTTAAAACAATATTTTAAACTAAGTTAGGAATGAATCCCATACCGACACTCTTGTGTCAGTATAATAAAATAGCCACTACATAACTATGGGTGCATGTTGTGTCTACCTGTAAAAGGAATAACACTTTGCAATGCATTTTTTTATTATTGTTTTATATTCATGTACTGTGTATAATCTGTTGGTAATAAATCCCGATCGCGGCTTCCCCCGCGAAAACACGAAAGTATTCGTTGTTTCATATGTATATCTGTAGTGTACTTATAACGACTATTAATATAAAAGTTTTAGAATCTTGGGTTCATTATCGTAACTTCTATAAAAAAATTAAATTGTTTTGGAAATAAAAAAGTATAACTAAGATATATAACATTAGGACACTTCTGTTCCCCATTTTCCAGAGGAAAAATTAAGTAGAATCTGCTGACATTGCGTGTTGAGCATAAGCGGAACTCAACGTCGCGATTTGCCTTATTACCAAACTGAGGAAATGAAAATAATTAATATTTAATTTCCTCGAGTAGAAAGGAGTCCACAACCTGAGCGCCTCCTGTGTCGTGTTTACCCACAACCTGTGACATTGCACGATCGCACCCCTGCACCACGACTGGCATTTACCTGCCATTCTTTGTATGTCTACATATACTACGAAGAGGTCTCGTGTGCATAATCCTTTTTTTTATTTTTCTTCTTTTATATCCACGTTTCGCTGTAGTGTAAAAGCGCAGGTACCAACACTGCGTTGTGCTGTTGCTACGTTTGGTTGTACCAAACGTGCAGCTAAACCACCGTTAACTTTGTTACCGGCTCCTTTCCTCTTTACTATATATATTTCGCAGAAATATCACTTCATTCACTTGTTCTAATATCTTAGACTTCCTTGACTTTTTTGCTTAATGGAGCTGAGAATACTGGCACACATCAAGAATAGTCTTGTTATCCCCAGCTTGAAGCGAACTAAAACCAGTCTTAGAGTAGTCGCCTTGTATTCTACCGCAGTCTTGGTCTCAGTCACATAAGCAATATTTAGATCTCAGTTATCTGTCACATCTAGCTCGTAGATTTTAGCTCGTACATTTAAAACAAAAGAGGCATTTGCTTGCTAACTAGGGATCGCAATATCGGACTGTTAAAGCAAAACTCGTATTCTAAAATTATAATATATATAAAAAAATATATTCAATCTTGATCGTAAATGCTTACACAAATGATCACAAGAAGAGAAAACTCCAGCTATTTCTATTTTTATTATAGCGGCAAAGAGCACCTGTACAGATGTGAAATAAAATACTTCGATTTTGCATTGGTTTTTCAACCGTAATTTTTTGCCGTGTGATCCCTGCCTAGAATAGGATCATCCTGGTACTGGTGGTGTCGTAAGAGGTGACTAAAGTATGTGTGGTAGAGTCACGTCGCCAGCAATGGCAACACGCATGGGCAGACCGGATCAACCGGATCATTACCACCTCCGGCATTTAAAACCGGCGTTAAGTAGGGGCTTTATGCCACTGCGTTTCGCATCAGGTAATGCCGGCTACGGTGTCCAGCCCACCTTAAAGGCCGGCAACGCACCTGTAGCTCCTCTGGTGTTGGACGGAGTCGTGGGCGGCGGTGGTCAGGTAAACTCTCGTTTACCTTATATTTTCCTTAAAAGAAAACCGTCATTTCTAATTGTTCTTTTTTCATCGAACTCGCTACTTCCTAGAGCTGCTGAACGCACTGCCTTACCACGGACTTATTGCTCCAATAACCCTTGATGAAACCCTTCGTATTTACAGTCACACGTTCCTGAATCACAACGTCCCGTATCATATTTTATAAAATATTATTCTTTAGGGATAAAGAGCCCGAAATATTCGCATAGGTCTGCGAATGATGACCTTAACTTACTTTCAGTAGTTCACACTCCGCTCCCAACTTTCCGCCGAATTTTGGACGCTTTGCGCGTCGGAACTCAACGTCGTGCTTTGCCTCGACACCACAGCAAAGAAATGAAAATATCAAATATCTCATATCGTCGAGTGGGAATGGAACCCACAACCTGTCGCGTTTACAGTCACTCGTTTGTGCCCCTGCGCTATGACGGGCTTTTACAAACATAAAATTGCTTATAGATATTGATAAATCATTGCAAAAAGTGATATATTACTATTTATGTGCAATGATATATGGACGTGAAAACCCTTTCTGGCTTTCCAGAAACCCGATTAGATTTGTTATAAAATCTCATTCTCATTTCAATAAGTTCATTACGTTACTATGAGGACCACTGGCATCTGACGACGTTGTATTTCCATAAATATTATATCATAGGATACGAGTATTAGAAAGCACAGAAAATGTCGAAAGCTATTATATTGTTCTTCATCGTTGTCTTCGTCGTGTATATGGTGGATTTAAAACCATTAAGGTATTTATTATTTTTTAAATTGAATAATTTTTTAAATCACTAAAAATAAAAAAAAACAAAACAAAAACGAATAATATCTTCGACGAGTCAAATATACTTATTTTTTTTTACTATTACCGCTGATGAAAATACACCTGTTTTCCAATAAAAAGTTGTTTTGTGCATTTTAAGACAATTTAAGCATCTATTTTTTTAAGATATTGCGTATTTAATTCCTTAATTGATATTTATTACAAAAATATAATTAACAACTTGCTGCTTAAATATAATTTTTCTAGATGTGAAGTAAAAGACGCGCTATGTTTTCTTTCAGCGATGCAGATATCGAATGTAGCAGCAAGCCAGGAGGATGTGATCCTAAGGAGGTATCATATTTTCATTTAGTAAATTAGTTTACGTGTAAATATATATAATAATAGTAATTAATAGCAAAAATAGTAACATTGCTTATAGAGAATCCTAGGAGGACCTAGAGGCCGTCGTTGCGCAGTAGCGCACAAGCATGCATCTGTAAAGGCGACGGCTTGTGAGTTCGATTTCCACAAGTGAAAATGAAATATTTAATATTTTCATTTTCTCTCTCTGGTAACGAGGGAAAGTGTGGCGTTAAGTTCCATCTCTCAACGCGCTATGGCTCAAGAATGCCGCGGAAAGTGGGAAACGGAAGTGTCTTACCACTAGTTCCTAGGTTCACTATACCTTACCTGTTTCGTGCGAAATACAGCTAGCTAACTGGAGCTAAAAAATTTTCAGTTTTAAAAATACATATTTTACGTATATATATATATATATATATATATATATATATATATATATATATATATATATATATATATATCTATTAACTAATAATAAAATATTAAATGGATACTTAAAAATTTTATTAAAAATAAATCAAATTAAATTATCTACAAGCTGTATCCCGCACACACCAGAATAGAAGAGGGAACCAAGTGTTAAGACACTTTGTTTCCCCCTTTCCGCTGAGTTCTGGAGGCATTGCGTGTTGAGTGGCGGAACTCAACGCCTCGTTTTACCTCTACACCAGAGCGAAGAAATTAAAATACAAAGGTAAATAAATATTAATTTCCCTCGAGTGGGGATCGAACCCAAAACCAGTTTGTTTTACAGTCACACTTTGTGCCACTGCGCCACGACTGACCTTAACTGTTATTAAATTATTAATTAAAAATACTACACAATACAATGTATTATCATTTATTAACCAAGCATGTTTTTTTTTTGTTTTAGATTAATCCTAGACCAAAACGGCATCTCCACTGTCTCTTTTTTCCGCATTTATGTATGCCACAATATGTTCCCGTATATTATGTAAGTACCTTTGCTTTTTGTTAAAAAAATATATATATCAAGTTGAAAAATATATATATCGAGTTTTATTTAGATTTTTAACTGAGTTTTAGAAATATAATTTTATTTGTGAGTATTATAAAAATTAAATAAATCAAATAAATCAGCTTCACGCTGTATCCCGCACACAGCAGGGTAGGCAGAGGGAACTTAGTGTTAAGACACTCCGTTCCCCACTTTCTGCCGAATTCTGGAGGCATTGCGTGTTGAGTGGTAGAACTCAATACCACGCTTACCCTCGACACCAGAGCAAAGAAATGGAATTATAAATTTAAGTAAATATTTCATCTCCTCGAGTGAGGATCGAACCCACAACCACTCGGTTTTACAATCACACCTCGTGCCGCTGCGCCACAACTGGCCTCTTATATTAAATAGAACTTATGTAAATGTGGTGCCAAATCAACGACCAGCCGGTCGTTGATTTGGCTAAATTATGATATGGATTTGTCTGGACATCCCAAAATGAAATCGGGTGGATTAACGAATTATCACATTATTTTATATCATAAAGTCGTAAGTAATTACATTCTTTAACATATTTTTTTTTGTTTACAGCCTGCTGCATACCAAGTGCAAGGAGGTACTACCTATAATATTGTAAATGGAAACGGTAATCATAATTCAGTTGTTGTAGGCTAAGGATTATAAATAATATTAATAATATGAGCATTAAAACAATATTAAAATATATTTTTTGTTTTATTTACATTTTATTTATTTTCTGACTAAAGACTTAAAACATTTATACATGTTATCATATAAATTCCAATACTGTGGTGATAAAGAACACTGTACCTTTTGAACAGTATACCTTGACTTGCTTTGAATCCGTTCCAAATATTAATCACCAAGTAGCTTGTATGTTCAACAGAGAAAAAGCAATTCGCGATGGATCTTTAATAATTTTGTATAAATCTTACAAGTTTAAAGTACGTAAAGACATTTTGAGCCTCTCTATTGAGCAAACTATTGAAATGAAAATATCAGAAATTAATAGTTGTATGTGGTGACTTTAATATGAATTTACTGGATAATTCCACCACTTGTATCAGATTCAGGTCATTACTAAATTCATTTAACCTAGATAATCTATTTTTAGAGCCAACAAGAATCAGTCATTGTACTGCAACTTGTATTGATAATAGTTTACAAGCTCCATACCATGTTAAAAATCAATAATTGATATGTTAAGCTCAGATCGTTGTTGACAGTTGGCTTCCTTTCACTTTGTAAAAATATAATTATCAAAATAAAAAAATTGGCATATTAGCATATTAACTAATGAAAATGAAAAATTCTTTGCTGATATTCCAGTTTCAACAACCGATAAACTTATATGCTCCACAACCGTCGCTGGATCATTACTTAAGGAGAGCGTACACAAATGTAATGTAGATTTTAAATTTAAATTAGTCAATTCAAGGGACATCATTAAGACATTTAAGTCCCTTGATATCAAGAAAACGTCAGATCTATGGGGTATTTCTGTCAAATTGATTCAAATATAATAGACGCTGTTGCTCTTCACCTCGCAACTATATTTAATAATTGTACAGAGAATAGTGTGTTTCCTGACCTGAAGGAGGTGAAGTCATACCTATATTTAAATCGGGTAGTACATCTGATCCCAATAATTTTCGACCTGTTTCTTTACTACCCTCGTTTAGTAAGATTTTGAAAAAAATATTCTAAATCAAATATTACTGCATTTTGATTCACACAATCTCATGCACGATAAACAGTATGGTTTTACTAAAGGTCGTTCAACTACAGATGCTGGTATAGGTCTTATAAAGAATATATATGAGGCTTGGGAGGGATCGCAGGATGCTCTTGGCATGTTTTGTGATTTGCCCAAAGCCTTTGACTATATACAGCATTTAACATTGGTCATGAAGCTACACTACTACGGCATAAGAGAATGTGCACTCAATCTTCTGACCTCTTATTTAGCTGACAGATTTCAGAGGATTGATGCAAATGGCAAGAAATCTCCTGGTTCGGTAATCAGCATGGGGCTCCCACAAGGATTTATTCTTGGTCTTTTTCTCTTTTTAATATATATAAATCATTTATCTACTTGATAGACCATTTTTATCTAGTTGATAGACCATGAGATAGTATTGCTTGCTGATGACACTTCATTGATTCTCAAAATAAAAAGACGACAAATCGTATATGACGATGTAAACAATACTGTAAACGGTTGGCTGTATATTTGCGAATTTTCTGTAAGAGTCTGATTTTTTTCATAAAGTTACAAAATCCTAAATACGCTGCACAACAAAAAGCAAATTTTTAAAAAATCACCTCATTAAGTTTTACTGTCTTAGAGATTTGAAAGTTAAAAAGAAACATTAGCTCTCGTCTGTTTAGATTATAACGACAGGCAAAAGGAAACTGTAATGCTAGTGTTCAGGCACACCCGTTTCCCACTTTCCATCTTACTGCCATATTATGAAGTCTGCGTATTTACGTGTGGAATTTAACTAATGAAAATGTAAAATATTTAATTTCCTAAACGGAATCAAACCGACAACCTGCTTGTTACGTTTATAACCATAAGCTTGTGCCCCTGAGCTACGACCGTCCTCTTAAATTTAATTTCAATTTACAAGTGCCTACGAGTATTTTATAAGACAGGGATAAGTAATACAATATTTTTAACTGCTACTTTAGAGCGAATTTTCTGAAATTTATTTTTTAATGTTGTCTAACGACGATACCTATGTCCAATTTTTATTTAGAAATTTCTTGATTCTAGTTTTGGTATAGATTACTTAATTTTTTTTTTATTTTCATGCTGCACCCCCTTTCGAGCAGAGTAGGCAGAGGTAGCCTAGTTAAGACACTCCGTTCCCCACTTCCCGCCTAATTCTGGAGGCATTGCGTGTTGAGTGGTGGAACTCAACGCCGCGCTTTGCCTCGATACCAGAGCGAAGAAATGAAAATATAAAATATTCCATTTCTTTGAGTGGCAATCGAATCCACATCCAGTCACACGCTTGTGCCCTTGCCCTTACCACGGCTGGCCTTTATTGATATAAAATGGTTTGTAGATATTAATAAAGCATTATCAAAAGTGATTTATTTTATTTATGAACAATGATATATGGACGTGGAAACCCATTCCTGTCTGGCTTTCCAGAAACCCGATTGGATTTGTTATAAAATCTCATTCCCATTTCAATAAGTCCATTCTGTTACTGTGAGTGTGCGAACAGTGAGGATTACTAGCGTCTTTGTATTTATATAAACACTATATACACTAGAACGCACAGAAAATGTCAAAAGCTATTATATTATTTTTCATTGTTGTCTTCGCCGTGTATGTAGTGGAATCAAAATCATTAAGGTATTTTTTTTTATATTTATGAGATTTTTATAAGTGTGACTGTAAAACCGACTGGTTGTGGGTTCGATCCCCATTCGAGGAGATGAAATATTTACTTAAATGTTTATTTTCATGTCTTCACTCTGGTGTCGAGGTTAAGCGTGGCGTTGAGTTCTGCCACTCATCACGCAGTGCCTCCAGAATTCGGCAGAAAGTAGGGAACGGAGTGTCTCAACACTAGGTTCCCTCTGCCTACCCTGCTGTGTGCGGGATATAGCGTGAAGCTGAATGTGATTTTTTATGAGTTTTTAAAATGACCAAAAACAACAAAATAAAATGGAATAATTATTTTGTCGTATGCACGTAAAGTTCTTGATTCTTCTTCCCAATAATTTTCACTCATCAAAATACACCTGTTATCTGATAAAAAATAGATTGAGTATTAATAAACACTTGTTACACCTACTTTCATTTATTAATGTAATATTTATTATCAAAAGATGTTTAGCAGTCTATTGCTTAAATGTATTCTTCTAATAGAAAAATGTTTTCTTTCAGCGATGCAGATGTTGAATGTAGTAAAATGTCAGGAGGATGTGATCCTAAGGAGGTATCGTTATTTAATTTAGCAATTTAGCTTATGCAAATATAGTTAGTGACATTCCTTATAGGGGTTCCTAAAAAGACCGTTCTTGAGGCCGTCGTTGCGCAGGGGTACTAGCGTGCGGCTATTAAAGAGACTCTTGTGGGTTCGATGTACACTAGGGGAAGTAAAATATTTAATATTTTAATTTCCTTGCTCCGGTAACTAGGCAAAGTGTCGCTTTCAGTGCCGCCACTCAACGTGCAATGCCTCAAGAATTCGGCGGAAAGTGGAAAACGGAAGTATCATAAATAAATTATTTAACAATGATTACTTAAAAATACAACACAAAAAAATATGGCGTAATCATTTTTGTTTACAAACATTTTTTTTTGTTTTAGATTAATCCTAGACCAAAACGACATCTCCACTGTCTCTTTTTTCCGCATTTATGTATGCCACAATATGTACCCGTATATTATGTAAGTACCTTTGCTTTTTATTAAAAATAAATCTAGATGAATTCTATGGGATTTTATAGATATAAATTTACTCAAGCGGGAGAAGCCGCAAGTGGGTCGCTGGTAATCTAGAAGAGCAATGTCCATGCGAAAGGAAAAAAAAATGTTGTTATGTGATACTTGTTGCTTATGCGATACTTATTGCGATACATATATTAATTGGTCATTATTACTTCGTTAATATATATTTTTTTCTTTTGTTCACAGCCTGCAGTAAGCCAAGTGCAAGGAGGTAATACCTATAATATTGTAAACGGAAACGGTTCTAATAATACAGTTATTGTAAGCTCAGGTTGAGACGTTGAAAATAGTTGTGACTATTATTAACAAAATGTTAACTATGAGCATTAAAACCATTTTTAAATACATTTTATGTTTTAATTTACATTTTTATATAAACTTAAGTTATTGTTGTTACCTATGTTAAGTGTTATCATCATTTTAAAACACTGTTAAATGTTCTGATGTCAGGGAATAATTTAATTTACTCCTTCGGAAACAGCCTCAAATGTTAAATTATTGATTTGGGTAAGGATTCATAATTTTCTTTGAAAAATAACGTAATGATATGTTACACTTCATTATCTCCTGTACAGTTTTTCAATTAATTACATATATTATTAGCTACATGTACAATTGGTAAAAATGTAGTTATTTCTGAATTCACGTTAGATGATGAGATGCTTTTAGACATTTTAATATAGATATATTTCAAACGTACTAACGAACCGAAAAATCTATGTATTTACTTGATCTTTCTTTGAATATCAAGTCGTTCTTTATCTCTGTGTTGAATTAATTACGACTTAAACTTAACTGTTATGATTTATGAAGGTAATCTCCACTAACTATTCAATTTTGTTTACTTTATTGTATAAAATATTATATAATAGTGCTTCAAAAATATATATTTTTATCAACAGTCATATAACCAAGACGTTTCGAATGTCATTCTTTAGCCAGGAATCTTACCAGCGCGATTGCTATGTAACATTCGCAGGCAAACTAACGGCTTGAGTTCATTCAAATGACGATAACTTTTTTTAATGAACTGATGAAACAATATTTAATTGTTAAGTTGAGTTAAAATAAAGCAATTGGTGAAAATTTTTAAGTAAATCGGTTCAGTACTTTCGGAGATTAGCGTGACCATACGTATAGACAGACAGACAGACAAGAAATTAAAAAAATATATTTTTGCTTTCTATTATTATTTTTAAGTGTCCCTCTATCCATTTCAGTCAAAATGACTAAATGTACAGACAAAATATTTTTACTGTCTTATTACATATAGAGATAGAGAAGAGATTAATCAAAACCGACGTTTTACTAAATACATATTATACAGTTAAAAATAAAAAAAAATATTATAAATGTCTTAACACTAGGTTCCCATTGCCTACACTGACTGCTATGTGCGGGATACAAAGTGAAGCTGATTTATTTGATTTAATTTTAAAATAGGTCATTATATTCTGTACAGAATATATAAATAATTTTTAAAATTTTGCTACGTAGGGGCACAAAGAATTACTGTAAAATCGACTGGTTGTGGGTTGGGTGACCCCAACCGAGGAAGTTAAATATATATTTACATTTATGTTCTCATTTCTTCGCTCTGATATTAAAGCCGCTCAACACGACAACAACGCTTCAAAAACTTGGCGGAAAATGGGGAATGAAGTGTCTTAACATTAGGTTCCCTCTGCCTACCCTACTGTGTACGATTTTTAATAATAATAATTCAATATAATAATTATTAAAATAAATTATAACTCATTATTTACCGCAAACAAGTTATTAAAACAATCTCTGTATATTATCCATCCATCACAGGATTAACTTCCTGTTTGCCTTTTTGAATCCTGCACGCTAAAGAGTGAAGCGAAAATTATATTTTAAAATTTAAGGTTCAGAAGTTAAATGGTAAACACTAAATAGAACTAAAATTAGTTTGGTCTTCCATCTACTCGCCTGTGGCTGTCAGTTTTTAACACTATCATTATAGAGAATTACTTTTAGTAGTTACTAGTTTGTTTTTAAATAGTTTTACTTTAGAGTTTGTGTGAAGGCACAGGAGAAAGAGAGAGAGCAGTAAAAATCTTTTTGTTGAATCTATTAATTTTATCTGATATTTTTTAAATTATTTTTTTATGTGTAAGTTATTGTATTTTGACTGAAATAACTAAATGATCCTGATATTTACTAGTTTACTAAGGATTTTCGGCAATTATAGGCCGTCGTGGCGCAGTAGGCTTACCATTGCCTGACTGTTATTGCAATGGTTGTAGGTTCGTTCTCCCTTCGCGGTAATATTCTTTTTCTTGTTGCCATTATGGCGCAGGGGTATAAGCGTGTTATTATAAAGATAACGGTTTTGGTTTCGATACAAACTCGGGCTAAAAAATATTTAATATTGTCAATTCCTCGCTCTGGTAACGAGGCAAAGCGCGGCGTTTACCGGCGGAAGTCTCTTATTGAAAACGGGTTGTCTTAACACTAGTTTCCCAGGCTTAATCTGCCTACTCTGTCATGTGTGGGACAAAGAGTGAAGAAGAAAAAAACTTTTTAAATATTTGTTTTCAATTTTATTACTTAATACGCGATATATAAAAATCGGGGAGAAGAGAGGATCCTACTGTATTAATACTGAGTTCTCTCTGTCTATCTATTCTGCCTGCTAAGTCTGAAGCCATTCTTTATTAGTCAGTCAGTCAGTTTTTTTTTTTTTAAGTCTGAAGCCATTCTTTATTACTAGCGGTTGCGCGTTAGATAGCGAAGCTGAATGTGGAATTTTGTTTAACGAAAACAGAAAAGTATCTTATAAGTTTCCGGATTTGATACTGCATCGATTTTATGGTATTTACATTTTTTCGCACTGCACTAATACAATGAGTTGTTTTAATATATATATTTTTGGATATCTAAAATATAAAGACAGAAACTACCTTTTTAATTATTGTTCAGAATCATCCACATTTTTTGGATTGCAAACTATATACTATAATAAAAAAGACAAATGTATTATAAATGTCTTTTAACATTAGGTTCCCATTGCCTACCTTGCTATGTGCGGGATACAACGTGAAGCTGATGGAACCTAGTGTTAAAGCACTTCATTCCTTATTTCCTGCTCAATTTTCGAGACACTAAGTGTTGAGTGACGGAACTCAACGTCGTGCTTTGTCTTCTTACCAGAGCGAGGAAAAGACAACAATTAATTCTATTCTTTAAATGGAAATTAAACCCTCAAACGTGGCTTGTAGTGGCGCTTGCAGTCGAATGCTTTGTTTAAATATAATATCAATCAATCAATCAGCTTCACGCTAGGCAGAGGGAACCTAGTGTTAAGACACTCCGTTCCCCATTTTCTGCCGGATTCTGGAGAGTGTTGAGTGGCAGAACTCAACACCGCGCTTTGCCTCGACACCAGAGCGAAGAAATGGAAATATAAATTTAAGTAAATATTTAATCTCCTCGAGAGGGGATCGAACCCACAACCAATCGGTTTTACAGTCACCATTTGTGCCGCTGCGCCACGACTGGCCTTAAATACTATAATATTATACACGCAATATAAGTAAGTGATAACGTCGACCGTCGCCGTTGACCCCACGGACCAGAGACCTTGGATGGTGAATCGTTATCTTTGTCCTGTCATAGAGACAGGACAAAGATAACGATTGGAGCACAAAAGATATTTGCTTAGTACTGTGAAATAACGGAAAACCCGATCTCGAGATGATGATAAAGTTGGTGCACATCTTTTAACCTTAGCTGATCACACTGATGTTGCGCCCTGGGCATCGTAATGTAAGAGACGTATATCTTTGTGAAGACCCATCTAGTTGAAGTAGAGTCACCGTCCGTCAATAGATGTCCATTATTCCCATCCAGCTTAGGGTCCTAAATAAGTTGGAAATGCGACCCTTACACCCGCAATCCTTGAGGAAAGTGACAAATACAACTTTATATTATAAAATAATTATTAAATTATTTTTAAAAGCTGACATAAAAAGAAAGCAGAGCCATCTGTAATTATTCGATAACACTACTAAGAATAAATAAACGACAACTTGTCAAAGTTTCATTTAGTTTAAGCGCTTTCATAATAGATGGCATAACCTTTGAAAATACTTGTATAATAAATCTATAGGTGTCGTTACTATATATTGGAATAAAAAATCATTAATTTAATTTATTTCAACATTTTCATTAATTCGTTCGTTAATGCGTTGTATAGTACTTATATAGTAAAATATTATAAGATTTTTTTTTAAAAAGCGCCTCAATATTTTTTTTACTTTTTTGTTTTTGTTTTTTTTTTGCTGACTCTATATGGAGTTACCTGAGTTTTTCATTTTTGTTTTACCAATAATAACAATATCTTATTGATTAGCTTACCTTAATAATGAGGCCAGTCGTGGCTCAGGGGTACAAGTGTGTGATCGTAAACGCTACAGATTGCGGGTTCGATTCCCACTCGAGAAAATTAAATATTTAATTAGTTTTGATTTATTCGCTCTGGTATCGTGGTGAAGATAGCTTGGAGAAGATAGCTTGAAATTCCATATTCAATATCTGTAGTCCTTTTAGATAAAAGGTTTCGCTGATTGACGTTTTAATGCAGAACTTTTTGTTATATTTTAATGCATAGATTTATTTTAAATTTTACAATATTTTAGCTTCACCTTGTATCCTAAACACAGTAGGAAAGGGAGAGGGAACCCAGTGTTGAGCCATTCCGTTTTCCAGTTTTCACCGAATTCTGGAGGCATTGCTTTTTGTGGCCCAACTCAACACCGCGCTTTGCCTCGACAGCAGAGTGATAAAATGAAAATATTAAATATTTCATTTCCTCGAATGGGAATCAAACCCGCAGCCTGTCGTGTTTACAGTCACGCGCTTGTTCCTCTGCGCCATAATCTGTGTATCTATATTATATGCACAAAATTATTTAATACAAGACGTGGGCGCCGAATTTGTGTTTTTCGACATGTATAGTGTTAATTGATACACGTGTTTTACGTTTTTTTTAAAGCACGTGAGAACATAAATTCATATTATTATTACCATTTTCTAAAATATCTTCATATTATAAAAAATAATTTAAAATATTTGTAGCAACATCAATTACTTCTATAATTACTTCAAATCATCTATAATATCTAATAAAAAAAAAATTAACAAAAAAAAGTAACTTCCACCGGATCCGAACCTAACCAAACTCTCAACCAAGTACCCTTGAAGTGTAGCTTTTCCAATAAGAAAAGAGTCATAGAAATCGTGAGTTATTTTCCATTTAAGACTTTTATGATTTTCTCATAGACAAGAATGTCAAAATTAAATTAAATGAAATTGAGACTATACGGGATGCACTAACTTTCAAATTAAAGATGAATCATCAAAATCGGTTCACCCAATCAAAAGTTTTGAAGTAACATTAAAAAAATACAGTCAAATTGATAGCCTAAAATAAAAAAAAAGTAATAATTAGGTATGTACTTCTCCATGCTAAATTTTGACTAAGTTTATATATCAGATAAGTAAAATCATTATTTTTCATAGTATAAGGTGAAAAAATATATATTTTCTATTAAATACATAATTAACTTTGATATTAGCTATATTTTTTTTATTAGCTTCACGCTTTAATTCACATATTAGAGTAGGCTGTAAGTTTAATGTTACACACTGTTCTTAGTTTTCTACCTAAATTTGAGAAATTCTTTATTTTGATTAAAGCTTGTTTTTTTGTATTCCGCAAATCTGAATCCTAGTGTTAAGATGGGAAGTCCCATTAAGACACTTTTATTCCCCACTTCGGAGGCGGAACTCAACGCCGCTCTTTGACTCGTTACCAGAGCGAAGAAATGAAAATATTAATTATTTAATTCCCCTGAGTGGAAATTGAACTAACAGCCGTCGCGTTTACAGCCACATGCTTATACCCCTGCGCAAACACGACGACGGGACCTCAATATTTATTTTTTAAATTATTTTTTTCCGTTAAAACATACAATTTGTTAAATTTAATAATATAAAAATAATTAAATGTACAGACATGTCTCCATTACAATTTTCTTATATACATAGACATAAATACTCGATTCATTAGTATGTACGTGTCAGTTTTTCACTTTATATGTATAGCCATAATTTTTATTTAATTAACATCATTTATCCTTTCGCTGTTGCTATTTGAAAGATATGGTTAATGTTGTGAAATATATGTATATAATTATGTAGGGTGCCTATCTTTAAAAAGAATTAAGAAAGTAGGGGCTGTCGTACCGCAATGGGAGAGTGCGTAAGCATAGCGGTTGTGGGTTCGATTTCCTTTGAAAGAATAAATTATTTTTGAAAGCGGAGAACAGACTAACTTGATAGGTTCTCTTTGTGTACTCTAGTATATATAAACATACAAAAGTTAAATTATTTATTTTGTAGATTCTGTACACGTGACAGGTTTTGGATTTGGAACTCTGGAATCAGTTCTTTAGCTAGTGAACTTCGCAACGTAAATATATCTTGTTTAAAATGTTTTAAAGCGATTTTACACATATATAGTTCAAAGATTATCTTTCGAATATTTCCACTGGAGCCAATTCTCTTTTCGAAATTAAATATTTCTATTTATTCATTTCTTCCATCTGGTAACTATGCAAAGCGTAGCGTCGAGTATCTTATTGGTAACGGAGTGTCTTAACACTAAGTTCCCGGGTCCCTCTGCCTATTCTGAAGTTAAAAATAAACATAATACCAACATACACAGAAACGTCATAATTATCACATTAACTATATATTTTTAGAATAAACTGTCGTTTTATTAGAAAATTGGTAATTTAAATAAACTTATTTCAAAGTGTAATACATTACGTATGTAATAAAATTTGTGAGAATATTTATATTACCGTTAATTCATGCTAAATTAAAGTCGTTGATATTATTTAAACATTATAATTATCAAATTGTTAATGGATTTTATGTTCATCTTATCTAGTATATGCAGAAAAACACATCTTTTAATCGCTTATGATAAATCAATATACATATTTAATTAAGAATTTATACATTAAAAAAAAAGAGAAATGGGGACGTCATGGCGCAGGGGCATAAGTGCGCGACTGTAAATGCGACGGTTGTGGGTTCGATTTTCACTCGGGAGAACGAAATGTTTAAAAGTTTAATTTTCCCACTGTAACTGCTTCCCACTGTGGTGTGTAACGAGGCAAAGCGCGAATGAGTTCAATGAAAAAGTGAGTCACCGACTGGGGAACGGAGTGGCTTAACACTATATTCTCAGGTTCCCACTATCTACCCTGCTGTTTATTATTTTCAAATACGCATTCAGCTAAATAAAGTATGACATGGAATTTTATAACTCTATACTTAACGCAATGAATTCAATTGGTAAGCGAAAAACGGAGTGTCTTGACACTAGGTTCCCTTAACCTACCGTAACGCATATGGCATATAAACAAACACCATAAAGATAAGTGATTGTTATATCACAGGTTATAACAATATAACGCTATTAATTCCAAGGCGAAGAACTATCTGGCCATCTAATTGATAACACATTATTATTTATCGTGTTTACAATGCTTTTAAGGTTTTGTATTATTTATGTCGCGTGTGATTAGGAAGACATTGACTTTGACACCTTAGGCTGTGTTTGTCGAAACTTTTTACGTAATTAAACGTTCTGAGAGGTCGCGAAGAGGTCAAGGCCTCCTGTAGTCAAGGAGGTATTCGAATTATTCTAGTTAATACCGACTTTAATGTTTACTCTTTAAAACAAATATACATAAAGCCACTACTGCTATTAAATGCCGGTGTGTGTGTTGACGACCAGGTTGTAAGAGTTGGTGTGCTGTATGTTTATTTGCTATGTAAATTTTCTTTAAATGAAAAGCAAATGTCTATGCGAAGATAACGGCAGTTAGCTGCTAGTTAAAATATTTGATTGTAATCAGATAATAGATTTTAAATATATCGTTTCATATAGCAAAAGAAAACCTAGTGTGACACTCGGTCTCAAAATTTCTGCACAATTTTTTGACACATTGCAACTCAACTTTACATTTTGTCGTGTTACGAGGAAATAAAAAATAATTTATTCGCGACTGGAAATCGAACTCACAATCGCCGCGCTTACCGTCAGACACTGTGCCGTTGCGCCGCGATAGTAATTTATATTCTTATATAAATACTAAAAAAAAAAATCTGCTTCACGCTGTATCCCGCACACAGCAGGGCAGGCAGAGGGAACCCAGTGTTGAGACACTCCGATCCCCACTTTCTGCCGAATTCTGAAGGCATTGCGTGTTAAGTGGCAGAACTCAACGCCGCGCTTTGCCTCGATACCAGAGCGAAGAAATGGAAGTATAAATTTAAGTAAATATTTCATCTCCTCGAGTGGGAATCGAACCCCCAACCAGTCGGTTTTACAGTCACGCTTTGTGCCGCTGCGCCACGACTGGCCTACTACTTACTTTAAAAGTTGTTATGTTTCATTTTCTTGCTGTTTTATGCCGTGGAATAGGATAACCGATAAAGGATGTGGAACTGGAAATTTTTAAATAATATAAAGGAATATTTTATATCTTAACACATGTTTTGATGATGTTTACTAACTAGTAAATATACTTTTATATAATTCCATAATCAATATAAATATTTCCATCAATTAACTATGAGCACACATTGGCCGTGTTTAGTCAGAAACCTCTACAACGTCGGTCTCGTAAATAATTTTCCTTACTTATATGAAACTCATAAAATAAAATGTTATTAAGACGTTATTTTGTAAAGGTCATAAAACGCTTTGCCACGCATTGTTCTGGATCTACAAGGAATTTACGATCAAAGAAAAGAAATAATATTTATTTTTCATTGTTTTACGTTAAGTTATGTTTTTTTTATTCACAGTTGCCTACTTTCAGGAAAATATCCAATCCACATAAATCAAGCCGTCGTAAAACTAAGAAACCTTTGCAAAATATGCACATAGGAACAATTGTTTTAACCTTACAATATTCTGTAGTGCTTGCAATATTGAGTAAATATTCATATTATAGGTATATGTGGGACCGCTGACGTCCATTTCAATACAATAGGTTGTATAAATTGACTTAAAACGCCAACTCGCAACAACTTGTTTTTGTTTTGTCAGAAAATATATTATATTTTATTTATTTATTATATATGTAAAGTGCATAGTGTCAACTTGAATGTAAAAGTTCATTTTTGTGTTTGCTCGTATATTTTAACGAATAGGCAGAGGAAGCCTAGTGTTAGGACACTCCGTCGCTTTCCGTTGAATTCTGGAGGCATTACGTGTTAGTGGGGAAACTCAACGCCGTGCTTTGCCTCGACTCCAGAGCAAAGAAATTAAAATATTAAATATTTAATTTCCTCCAGTAGAAATCGAACCCACAACTGGTCGTGTTTACAGCTGCTAGCTTGTGCCCCTGCCTCACTACTGGCCTCATTACCAACTTAAACGTTTTATAGTATTTACAAATATTTATATTTATATTTATAATATGTGTACATTTTGGTAACATTAATTTATATTTTTGAATACCACAGCTTTTTGAAGTACAAGACAAAGATTTAGAAACCGTTACATTTCAACTTTAGGTATTTTATAGGCATATTAAGGTTTCAACTTTTAAGTTACACGTTTTTATATGTTGCGGAACTCAACAACGTATATAGAAAAAAAATATCTCTCCTGTTATTGGTATAATATTGTCCACAACAATTAAACATGTTAAATACAAATTTACTCAAAGTAAGAACCGAAGCCGTTACCATCGCAGGATCCCTCAGTCAGTTGTTCTCTATGACAAATAAAAAATTATAGAGATTTTAATTTATCTATCTATCTATCTACGTAGTAACAATAATATATATTTGATATTTTTTATGATCATAAATCCATGAAAGTAACTTTACACGTGCACATTTTATTGCTTGTTTACCACTTGACGACTAGATTTTATATATTTGCGACTGCAAATTTCACTTAAGAGTTATGTATTTTATATAAATAAGAAAAAACTTAATAAATGAAAATAAATGCTAGAAAATTTTAAATTCAGATATTTATTTATTAAGTAGGTAACGTGTATGTTCTAAGCTTTTTGTATAATGATACTTTGAATATTAAAATATAGATATTTATAAAGCAATTATGAGGACATCCTAAATAAAAACTAATCTTGTATTGATTATTAAAATTTTATGTGACAATTATAACTAATAACAATGAATAAAAAATAAATTAATATGTAAATGTTTATTATTATAATATAAATTATCTAAATAACAACATACTTCACGCTAAGCTAATACTAGAAGGTCATTCACAAACAGCACATTGTTTTCATGGAAAAAACAATCAGACCTTCAAACGGTTTAAAGTTCATATACACATCTGGTTTAGTTCTAAAGCTCCTTGTAAAACCAAGGAATATTCTCTATAATGTTCCGAACCCATCAATCTGGCTCGAATAATTAATCAGTCAAGTCACTCTGTCAAAATAGTGATAAAATACTGTTATAA
>JAATLQ010034399.1:67005-109461 GCA_013421005.1 Heliconius erato x Heliconius himera
GGTTTTGCAAACAAATTTGAGGCAGTTTTGAATATGCTTATGAGTGGTCTGAAGGTCGACGTTTCCGCTTGGTAGAAGGTTTCAGGCTGTTGATACTGATATTGGTATTGATTGTCAAATTGTTTGTAGAATTGGAAATTGAAGCCAGGAGCCTCCACAGTGCTGTCAGGAATGACGTTCGAGATGTATCCGTTGTTATTGACGTTGTCCACCGTTTGGTAGCTCGATGTCGCGCTAAAGCTGGCAGCTAGGGGAAAAAATATATATTTAAAATTGTGTTAAAAAATATAAATATATTTCATATTTTAACGTAAAACTGATTTAAATCAAAAATAATTTAGCTTGTTCACAATAAAATGCAAAATGAACTACTTACAGCAAAGTCCAGAGTATTTTCTGGAGTCAGCCAGCCCATAGGCGCTGCAAGATGGACTTCCTTTCTCATATGGGTTTGACCCGATGACGTTTCCACCAGGGCCGTAATTGCAGACGTACAGTTTGGTGTATCCTCGGGTGTTATCATAGTAGAAAGTATATCCACAGCCGACGTGTGAAGTTTCTCCCCATACCAGCTAAAATTATAAAAAATATTATTACTTTATGAAAGTTTTACTATACTAAATACAAAATAAATAACAGAAATATTTATTTCTTTCTTCTTTGCTATCATATGACTTATGAAAAGTTAAATAATATACCTGAGAATAATGTCCTGTTCCGTGTCCACCGCTGATCGGCTTGAATCCGTAGATGCGGACCTCATCGAACCAAGCGTTGATTTGTTTCATGAAGTCAGGCTCGGAATCCGCTTGTTCAGATGGTGGGCGAGTGGTCCATGTGGCTGCAAGGTTTTGCCCTACAGGAAAGCGTCCTACGTCACGCTGGGCGGCGCGATCGTGGGCAGTGGTGCATTGGTCAGCCCAACGTTGGGCAGTTGCTGCTAACTCGTCATCCCACACCTGGAAAATAATTCATCAAATTAGTGCATGCAAAGTAAAAATGAAAGGTAAACACGAGGCTTGACTCTTCATGCTTGTAGGACACTGAACCTTCGTGAGGTCAATGTCACTTATAATGATGGCTATTTCTTCGTTTTTGATTTATTGACATTTCTCTTGTGTGGTATTCGGTTATATATTATGTTTTAAAAATATTTTTATATTCTATGTATTTTTTTTAATATTAACATATATAGGAGCGTGCTTTATGGGCAATATAAAAATCTTTTTTTTATTTTTAAGATGTCCCGTTAAACCATAGAAATGAATCCCTTGCACTTTCGAATATTTAATATCGCGTCGTGGACTCATTGACATACTTGGCGAACGGTGCACGTGGTGATATAAAAATTTAAGAGTCATAATACGCATATTTAATTCAGTTCTAAATATCCAACATCATGAGAAATGCTAATAAAAATAATATTTTTTATATGGACACGTGTATAAAATCCGAATTAAAGTTGTTCTACAAGCAGCATCAATTTACACATTTTCCAAATAATGTCACAAAATGTGTTAAAAGATTTTGTGCCAAATTTGTTGGTCATTATATATTTTTATATATTCCATTAATTATATATTCGTGGTAATAAAATACACTAAGTAGTTCTATATTATTATAATCTACATACCATTTCCATCATATTAGCCGCTGGAGGTTGACTAGACACTTGTCCCAAAGCCACGGACTGCCGAAGACGATTGTGTGCATCGACTATAGTTTGCTTTTCATATGCTGTCAACCCTCCCGATCCTAAAACAAGAAATAAATAAAAACTTAAAAACCTGATCTATTCTATCTACATACTCTAGCTTCGTAGAATGTTATTTCTTATAATATCTAACAAAATTATGATAAAAAATTCATAATATGCGAATAAATTTATATTTTAAGTATATCTACATCAAATAACGATGATAAAATCTAATAATTTCTCTAAATGATTATTATAATAGTCATCTTGATCTTGGACGTCTAAAATCAAGAGTCAAGGTAAAATATCAATTCTGTATATGATTTCATAATCCATAGAACCAATGTGATTTATAAAACCGGTGCGTGTTTCATAGGTGTCTTCGTCAATAAAATTTTACGATCTTGTTCTATACGTGTATGTAAAAGAGGCATCAACTCTGATAATAATTTGCGAGCGGAATCTAGACTGGGTGGCGTCGATATAATTTATAGCAGTTCAGACGAAATACTATATTTTCGATAAAATAATTTGTGTTTTGTGTACAGAGCTATTTTTTAAAATATTTTAATGTCTTCATGCCTCAGAAATTCAGAAGTCAAGTTAATTGTTTTATAAATATTTGTTTCCAAATCTTGCCCTTAAATTAAACTACAAAATTATATGTAATATTTAAAATTAAAACTGAATCCAGATATTATAATGAAAATTAAATAAATAAAAAAATATATTTGTACTTACTTAGCATCTGCTTGCCAACTCCGCAACCCTCTGTCGCTACGAGTAGACCTCCCAAAACAAACACTAGGGTAATCATTGTTGATAAATTTTTCACTACACTTTTTAACTGAAATTGAAAACACGATTTATTTTTGAGATTCGTAACAAAAGTTCCCACTTATATTTACGAAACGTCAAATATCAAATTCGCCGGTGGTCCGCTGCACTGCGTGCCGCGCGCTCTCCGGTCTATAGCAATCTGTGTGCCTTAATGGCCCGCACGCGCTTAAATACAGATCGTAGAGTTGCCATGGAGACGGTCCGACGCCACCGCCCGCCGCTTCAGATCGTCGCCACCGTTACACTGCGACGAACCCCTAACAAATTTGACTGACAAACACTATTTTAACCAGAAATCATTTTCGTTATCAATATTTCAGACCTCAACGAAAATTCTGCTGAAGAACATGCACGTACTATTCACAGGTCGTACAGTGATCTTCAGTTACAAAATAAATAAAGGTTAAATGGCCGTCGTCCAGTCACTTTTTATCTGCAGTAATAATTTAAAACTCATTATTCGGCAGCCGATGGTTGTCAATGAAATCGAGTTCTTGTGATACGTCCGAGCCAAAGGTGGAAATATGTTGACAGATATTGGTCGGAACGGAAGTGGTGTTTAAGTAAAATTATAGGCGGCTAAAAACAAGGAAAGAACAGTCTTTTATGACTCAAAGGCTACTTTATTTTATGGGTATGCAGTATAAGGGAAGATGGGTTCGTAGGTATGCGCGCTATTCGAAATATACATTTTGTCTTGGCACACTAAAAAAAAATCTTTATTCATAGATGCTAAATTAAGAATACGAGAAAAGAAACAAAATAATGAAGAATGAGATAGATACAATCCAGTTTCACAATTAAAATCTTAAAACTGACTTTCAAAGGTAAAATGACTTGTATTGGGAGACATCTTGTCTGTTACCAGCTGATCCGGTTTACCACCTGAGGTGGATTTTTGCTCGAAGTTTTATAATTTGCATATTAATATCTTTTATTTTATATCATAGGTAATGGATTAAATACAAAGTTTCATCAGTAAAATTGACGTAATATTTTGTTTTCAAATAAAAATCAAGTGGAAATTGCTGTGGAGTTGAAATTAATGTAATTTATATAATTGAATCAACTTCAATTTTGTTATTTTTATATATAAGGTTTTATATCCCAGTTATTTTCATATGTTTAGGGTGATTCATAAATGAGCTCATTGGTTTTATTATATACCATATAACAAAAGTAAAAAGAGTTAAAGCTAAAATGTACAAATCAATTTTTAATTTACAGAAAATGAAAAAAAAAATTACATATTGATTCTTTTGTTAATTTTGATAATAATATGTACGTATATATTTTAATGATATTTTAAGCAGTTATCATAAACTTATTCAACTCAATAGTATGACGTAGATCGAAATATATCGAAATTATGAAAATAAGAATTTCTCGAAACTCAGAGCCAGTTTCGTGACCTTAAATAAATAGCTTAATTAAATTTAAATACAATATAGGTATGTTAAAACTAAATAAATATTTTATTTATTTAAACTAAATAAATTTTTTATTTATTTAGTTAATAACTAAATAAATAAATTTCATTTTAATATGTAAATGATAACTATGAATATTTGTACAGATCAAACTGATAAGGTTCGCATTTTGTCAACTATTTATCATCTATCTATTTCGCTAAAGCGATAAAAAATCTTTACAAAGGTAATCTATCCATTTTATATCTTTTCTTTATTTTTGCCTTTTACATTTTTAGCTTACTTTAGCTTATGTTTGATTACTTTAGCTTATTTTAGCTTGTTTGATAAAAAAAAATTATGTCCACATAGTAGATTCCTTAATTTACAAAGTTTCTTCCTTAATATGGTGTTTCATGATGAAGACTTTTCTTAATCTCAAGTGCTAACAATTACTTTATTACTTATCTCTATCATGAAATGCCGTTCTTTCTATCAGAAGTACTGCGTGTTGGGACCTAGCTGCATCATAAAGCATCACTAAGCCTTCACTAGAATATTAGCACTAATAGAATATCAACGTATAACTAAGAAATCTGTTAAGGTTCATTATATTTGAGCCAATAGGTACACTCAAAATAAAGTCGTTATTGCTTCATTTAAAGGAAGATACACGACAAATATCTGCCGAACAAAGCGCACGTTCCAACGAAACCATCGGTTCTTTTGTATTCGAGAAGCGTAGTTAGTATTTTACGTTTACATATATTATAAAATTCTCTCATTGCCAATAATTTAAAATGTCAAAACAGGTGGTTTAAGTGCATGACTCGCATCAGGAAATGATCAATGAATCCGATTCAACTTAATGTTAACTATAAATGAATATCAAGATATAACAATATGGTATGTGTGATATAAAGATATCAAGGGTTTATATCATAAAATTATATTATTAATAGTATTAATGTTTTATTTTAGATATAGATATAAATTTATGGGGCTGTTTTGTTAGCTTTATGCTATATTTTGTGATTAGCGGGGAAGGCAGAGGGAACCTGGGAACATTGTGTTAAGTCTTCCGCTATCCACTATTTAGAAATTCCAGAATTTGGAGACTAAGCGTGATGGTACTTTCCGGTGTGTTTCTTTTTTTTTTATTTTTTTTCTCACAGTACCTGATGGTTGTCAATTTTATTTTCGAGTCGAATTTCTAAATGGTCAAAGAATAATGTTGTTATGTGAGTTACATGTATGTATAATACATATAGAAAAAATATGAAGCTACTGATATTGAGTATATCTATATAGTGTAAAATTTAGTATAAGTAAATAAAGTGCGAAACGGTGTATCTTAACATTGGATTCTCCTGCTATATAGAAAAAGAAGATAAAAAACTACCAATTAAAATATTCAACTTACAATTATCTTTAGTTTATTGTACTGTATCCCGCCTATAGTAAGAAGCAAAAAGTTAAATATTCTCTTGTTTGTTCGTGTTAAGACTTCGTTCCTCACTTTCTGCTAAATATTACAGACATGTGTGCGTGTTGAGTAAAGAAACTTAACGCATTTTATCTTATTACCAGAATAGAAAATGAAATAAATTCATCAGCTCGAGTGGAAATTGAACACATTACCGTCACGTGTAAACGTGTTTATACTAGCATTGTTTTAAAAATACTTTTTTTATAAAAACAAAAATTAAACACGTAAAACAATAAAAAGACTAGCCACTACTTTAAATAATATATCAAAGCGTTTTCAACTACACTATAATATAATGTGGCAAATATATATACATCGATAAGTATATTAATCGATTTTTTTTACAAAATTTTGTAATATTTTGTTTTGTTTTGAACATTTACTGTAAAGTCAAGCTCAGAATCATCAGAAATAAATGATCATAACAAAATTTTCAAAACAAAACAATCTAAAAGCCCACAATGTACCTAAATTGGTTGTAAGTCAAATAGATATCATGCATTCACGGTCAATACGCGCTAAAGTACTCAACTACCATGTATTTGACTATATACTGTTTACTCACGAACAACACATAACATCCTGCTAAAATCATTTTCAAATATTGTAAAAAAAATCGATTAATATACGATGTATATATATTCGCCACATTATATTATTGTGTTGTTGTAAACGCTTTGTGATATTTATCAAAGTAGTAGTCTTTTTATTGTTTTACGTGTTATTTTTTATTTTTAGCTTCACGTGGCATCCCAGGTAGCCAGTGGGAACCTCACTAGGTTCCCTTAACACTGTTAAGACACGCAATTTCCCACTTTGCAACTATTACTCGAGCATTACGTGTAGAGCATCGAAGTCGGGCTTTACAATGTTACCAGAGCGAGGAAATGGAAATATTAAATATTTTATTCCCTCGAATAGGAATCAAACTTATTACCGTCGCGTCTACAGTCACACGCTTCTGCCATTGCACCTCGATCGATCACGATAAATGTATAGCGTATAAAAATTTTTCAAGACAATGTTTTATAAAACAAACAAACAGACATTTTAGATATAATCTCAATGTTTTCTATGAACTAGGGGACAACTATGTAATTAGTATTAACTGATTCTATTCTCGTGTTTACATCTTCTACAGATTATTAACATATAATAACTAAGAATTTACTACAACTTTATACTAGCATTTTGTACAAATGTCAGAGATATATACCGACACTTAAGAGTGTGTCAGATACGATCATTAGAACTTAATGTTAAACAATATAATATTTCCTCAATTTAGAAATACTTATTATGTTATATGTTTAATGTGTTTGGCTCTAACATAGTGTAAAAACAAAATAATTATTTCATATGAATAATATCTTTTTTTTTGGCCTACGCTGTGTGTCTCAGAGAGCAGGGTAGGCAGAGGGAAGCTAAGAACCTAGTGTTAAAATATTCCGTTTTCATTAATTCCGTTCCCCACTTTCCGCCGATTGCGTGTTGAATTGCGGAACTCTATACTAGGTTCCACTCCCAGGTTCCCTCTGCCTACATTGCTAAGTGAGGGTTACAGCGTGAAGCTAAAAAAATATAAATTTGACAATGTGCTAATAGCTTATTTAATATGAAAAATACAACAGTACAGTCAAACTTACCAAATATACTAAAACATTATTCTTATTAAATTACATGTGTTCTCAATTAGTTTTTGAGGAAATTGCCGAAGCGTTCAAAAAAAGAAGTTTTAAAAAAGATCACGTATCGTAAGTTTACCTGCTTGATATAACAAAATGGCACAAATACCTACATATATCACTTATGTATGTATGTATGTATGTGTATTCGTTTCGCAGAAATAAAAACTCGCTGCCGCCACTCCGTCTCAAGATCGAGGTTAATGAATTTATTAATCATTTCTGTGGAAACTAACTCAAGATATATGATATTTCATTTAAATTTGCTCCTTTTAATTAAGTGTGTTTAGAAAACTGGCAGATCGCTAGATTTTTGTTTTGGAGACAAATTGGTGCCTATTACACACATTAATTTATTCATAAGATAAAAAATTAAATCAGTTTCACGCTTTATCCCGCTCACAGCAGGGTAGGCAGAGGGAACATAGTGTTAAGACACTCCGTTCCTCACTTTCCGCCGAATTCTGGAGGCATTGCGTGCTGAGTGGCGGAACTCAGTGCCGCGCTTTGCCTCGACACCAGAGCAAAGAAATGAAAATATAAATGTAAATAAATATTTCACTTCCTCGAGTGGGATCGAACCCACAACCAGTCGATTTTACAGTTGTACTTTGCGCCTCTGCGCCACGACCGGCCTTATTTATTCATATTTCACAAATTTTCATTTGAAAATCTTAATTTGTGTTTCTATTATAACAAAATTTGTAAAAATCACAGCGGATATATACTATGCTTATACTATAGTGGTTATACAGTACACTTTGCCATATTTTTAATAAAAATATTAATAAATTAATAGTCAAAAAATAAAACCAGTAGTTAACGATCATTATTTCCATTTATGTACATTGAAAAATGAACCTACACCTTCGGTTTAGTTTTCAAGAACTAGCTTTTGTGAAGAACAAAAATAATAGGCTAAATAGGTTAATTAGCTAACGGAATAAAATCGTTCTGATAATTTAAATATTTGCAAAATATATTCTATTTATACAACATATAATGAAATAAATAAAATATTATACATTTTTTTATATACTTTATTAGATACGGAGAAAATTATATGTCAAGACACTCTGATTTTCACTTTTTTAAGATGCAATTTCAAGAGTTCAATGCAATTCCCCTTACCAGAAGGTGAAATAAAAATAAGTTATTTCCCTACCTGAGAAATTAAACTCACAAATATTGTATTAAAAGACACGTTTGTCTGTTCACAACAAAACAATTGACTAACTCTGCCTTTTTAATGTTAAGACATTTAATAAAAAAATACTATTATTTTATTTTTATAAATATATCAGTGATGCCAGTCGTAGCCCAGGGGTACAAGCACGTGTCTGTAAACACGACAGGTGGTGGGTTCGATGCCCACTTGAGGTAATGAAATATTTAATATTTCTATCCCTTCGCACCGGTGTTAAGACGTCGTGTTCCGCCACTCCACACGTAATCCCACCTCCAGAATTTCGGTGGAAAGTTGATAACGGAGTGTCTTAACACTAGATTCACTCTGCATATCCTGCTATCGCATGTATGCATGATACAATGCGAAACAAAAAAAAGTTATTATAATATATATAACACAGATGAGCTTATTTACCCTATCAATTCTCTTTCACCAAAAGAAAGATTTATACAAACGGTTTTTGCAAGCTTTAAGTTACGTTTCGAGGAACCAACATGTTATATGTAAACGATACGTGCCCCAATAAAATAATATCGTGGTTTTGTAACTTGATATTAAATAATATTTATTACCTCATTATAAAAATGCAGATTAATTTCTGTGTCTTTTCATTCATTTTGTGCTCATCTTTTTCTAATATATGATTATATTATTGAAGCCAGTCGTGGCGCAGGGGCACAAGTGTGTGAGTGTAAATTTGGCAATTTGTGGGTTCGATTCTTACTAGAGAAAGTTATATTTTTAATCCAGAAAATGACATATTTAATGTTTTCGTTTTCTCGAACTGGTAACAAGTCGGGTACGGAAGTGCCTCAATGGAAAAGAAATGTACGATCTTAACACTAGTAGTGTAAATGTATGATCTTAACACTAGGTTCCCAGGTTCCCTCTGCTCACCCTGCCAGCGTATATTTATATTAATATATTATGTATATATTTTATTTAATCAAATCTGTTAAATACAAGACACATATTTTTTATCGACGTTAATAAAAAAAATATCAAATACATCACCTACAAGTTTATGTTATACTTTAAACTAGATAATATTTTAGTGGGATGATGTACTTGAGACCATCGTGGCGCAACGACACAGTATCTATAATCGGAACTGTCGTGAGTTCGTTTCCCATTAGTAGGAACAAATTAGTTTAGTGCCTCGTTCTGGTAACAAGACAAAGCTCGGCGTTGAGTTCCGCCACTCATTTTAATGAATATTTTAATAAGGAATATTTTAACACTAGGCTGCCTCTGAAAGACGTGAAGCTGCTATGATACTTAGGCTCTTTGTTTTTCTCGGAAACTGAATACTACACTAAGATATATTTTTTTATTTAAATACAGAACCCTATATATTATTTTTGTTTTATTGTATATTTCACAAAAGGTTCGAACTCTTAAACCTCCAGATAAATAGCACTCTTCAATTATATAGTTTTAGTAACAAATAGAATGTGAAATAGAATATGCAAATCATTCCACGAACACTTTCATATAGATATAGATGTCATTTGAAAGCGAAGCTAAAGTTACCAAATAAATAATATACTCATTATTTCTTAGAACTGCTTTCATTTTGACTGTCGATAGGAATCTTTCGGTCAAATCAATCAGCATAAGAAATATTGGAAGGTTCTTTTGTTCGTGAGTAATGCTGGATGACTTTGCTACTTTATAAATTGATATGTTCTACTTTAAAAATCTGTATAGTATGTATCTATAAACTGTTTTAACTTTTAAATAAAAAAATTAAGATATATTACAAAAACAATATATATTATTGTATGTTACAGTATATATATTATTGTTGTAAAATGTCTTGAACAAAATTTTGTGAGCTCATTACTAATAATTAGAACACTCCACTTTACGCCATAATCCACTAACAGGCTAGAGGTTTTGGGTTTAAAACGAAAGTAATAAAGAATTAGGCCTTTCGTGGCACAGGGGCACAAGCGTGCGACTGTTAACAATAGGTTCGAATCCCACTCGGGTGAATGAATTATTATTTATTAATATTTATATTTTTTCGCTCTTATACCAATTTAAAACGCATCATTGAGTTCCAACACTCAAAACGTAATGCTTTAAAAAATCGTCGGAAAGTGGGGAACAGAGTGTCTTTACACTAGGTTTCATATGTCTATCCTGCAATAGAGATATGTTATTTACACCTGAAACAGCGTGAAAAAAAGGTCATCATTTATTATTTTACTGCTTTGCTTCAGTAAACTATATATATATAATTATTTTTAGTCCAGTCAAAATACCCGTAAACACTTTAACACTATAACCTACATTCCCTAGGAGTTCTTTATTTGATAGCTCTTTATAATATTCCAATCTGTACTTTCTATTATAATGTCAATAAAGTATAATAGTTTGTATGTACGAGTATGTAAAAGTTAATTTCTATGTATGAAGCTTTCACTGAGTGACAGGGCTTTCTTAATATGCATACCACTTACCAACGACCTACTTGTGAAGTGCATTTCTCATATATAATATTTTTTGTGTTAGAAATATTGTTTAAAACTTATTTTATTTTAATACACTAATATATGAAAAATATAAGAAGTAGTTTGAAAACTGAAAAATGCTTTATTTTATTTGTGAATCTATTTTTTTTAGGAATTTAAAACTTTGTGAAGAAACTCTTGTAGAGGTGGTCAAATCAAAATTGCTACCGACGCCAAGTATCAGTTTTAGATTTTTGATTTAAATATAGAGTTCATAATCATAAGAAACCATATATTACGTTATCTTGTGTAAGCTAATTTAGTAGTACACTTCTGATGATGGTTTTTTTTATTAGTTTCACGCTGTATCCCGCATATAAATGGAATTTATTGTAAAAATACTCCGTTCCTTACTTTACTCCGAATTTTTGGGGCATTGCATTTCATTTTGTCTTGGCCAGAGCTAAGAAATTACGATATTAATAAATCTCACTTTCTACTCTTTATAGCTTAAAAAACAATATCTGGTTAAATTAATATCAAAATGGACAAAATATCTCCTTTTCTAAGTATAGTCAACGGTTTTAGGAAGGAAGGAAATTCACCATTATTTGATAGATTGTTTTATGCTATATTATTCCAAATGATTCACATATAAACCAACAAATGACAATGTCAGTAGTACTCTTACGTTACTAATATTAATTACGAGGACAAAATATATAAATTTTGACGTCAAACCATTGCGGAATAATATTAGGATTGTGGTTTAATATCCCAGTCGCGGGAAATTATGTATTGAAAACCCACTAGAGTCCTCGATGTGGTAGCAGAACCAGATCGAGGAAAGTGACATGTGTCATTTTATTTATATCAATGTTATAAAGCCAGTCGTGGCGCAGGGGCACAAGGGTGTGTTGGTTGTGGGTTCGATCCCAACTCGGGGATTATAAAATGTCACACATAGAGAGAGAGATAACCTAATGTAAAGATGCTTCATTATCCATACTTCGTTATTCTAGCCGATCTACACGCCAACCCTATCTTATTAGGGCGGAATAATCAAAAACAATTTAGTCTTTCGAATAATGATCGAACCGAACCTTTTCTTTCTTTCTATCAAATGAAAATAAAATCTAACAAAACAAAGCCGTTGAGCTCATTCAAAGAAACAAAGAAATGCAAAAAAAAATTCGAAGAAAATATATTAACTTAATGATTGAATTAATTATAATCGTATACAATTAAGCTTCCAAATTCATAAAAACGACCATTTCGCCTTTACATTGTAATGTATTTCTGTATTTCTTTCCATATTAAAGTTTAAATTATAAAAAACGTGCAATCAAAGTCAGTTCGAATAAACATAATGTGGTGTAGCCATCTTGTTAATTAGGACTTAATTAAAAATTCCTGTAAGCGTTTCGCGTAATCGATGTCTCGTATGTAAAGTTTTAAATGATCGAATAATCGCATACAGTATCGAATTAATTATTATTTTTGAATTAACGGTCGCTAACGGTTGTTTCGTTTTGTTTTTTTTTTATCCATTGTCCATATATTATATTGTTGAAATGTGTAGAATTAATATAAGACACTATGTTTAAGTTCGAGGCCATCGCGGCGCGGTTGCAGCTTCGATTCCAATTCGGGGAAATTTATTTTAAATATGATTTATTTCTGTAGCCAATAAAGAAAGAAAGTTCTATATAAACATTTACCATATGTAATTAATTATATTGTTAGAATGTATAAAAGCATATAATACTACCATTTTATTAAAATTTTATGCCACCGTGGCGCAGTGGTTGTAAGTTTGATTCTTTCTCGGGGGAACTATTTCAATGATATCTATTTTCAAATAACAAAGAAATAAGTTAACACGATGTTTTGGATATTACGCATTCTCATAAGGTATGTTCATTATCATTAAAAAATAACCACAAAAAGATAAAAGATAAATTACTTTCAAAGTAAAATAATAATATATTCTATTATCTAAGTTCCCTCTGCCTACCCTGTTGTGTGCGGGATACAGCGTGAAAAAGATTTAATTTTTAATTTTATCTTAAGTCAAATTGTAGGTCAAATAAACCATGCGTTCAAAATTGATAGTAAATAAGTGTTCGAAAGCTAATGTACATTTAACCTTATTAAGACTGACTCATTATTTATCAAAATATTCAATTTAGAGCATGTCCGAGTTACTTACATTAAAGTTATGTGGAAGAGGTGTGGAACTACGATTAGTTAGTCACAAATTTGTTTCCTTGAACCAAAAATTGACACACCGAAAAGTACTTTCCTTATATCATACGACAATTTCGGTCAAAATAATAAGTACCTACGGTGACTAATAAGAATGGTTGGTTTTTATTTACTTTTTTTATTTGTATACATTTCTAATTTTTATATATGATAGTGCAATATATATTAATAATTAAAATATATATTCCCGCATATAGCAGAGTTGGTAGAGGAAACCTGAGAAGCTAATATTAAGATACTCCGTTCCTCATTAAGACATTTCGGTTTCCTATTTTCAGCCGTGGTGAGCTGCAGAACTCATTGCATTTGCTTTATTACTAAAGCGAAAAAATGTAAATATTCAATATTTAATTGAGTGGGAATCGAACCGACAAGCGCCGCGTTTACAGTCACACGCAGGTATCCGTATGCCCCTAGGCCTCGTGCTTAGTATATAAACGTAATGCCATCATCGTGCATCCGATTGGCGCAGTGGTACATTGTCTGATTGTAAGCATGATAGTTGTCAATGCAACTCCACTCAGAGTTTTATTAAATGTTTTTTTAGTTCCTATAATCAACACGCAATGTCGCGATCGCCGCAAAGTAGGAAACGGAGAGTCTTAACTCTAATTTCTTTCCACCTACTCTGCTATGCGGGGTGCTATGCTAAACATTGAAGCTTCATGTTTCTATACATATTCTTTAATATCTAATGTTGTGATAAACAATAATTTACTTATTAGAAAACGTATAACGTATATATTATAGAAAAAATTGCCAAACCACTAAGCCATACATTCAAACGTATAGCTTAGGGGCCGTTCAAGTATTACGTAAGCAGTTTTTTTGCAATTATTGACCCCACCCTCCCCTATGTCACCAAAAATAAGCAATCCTCTTACAAATATTTAATTGAAAACGTCAAAAATAAGCAAAACCCAATACACTCCCCCCGCCCCCCTACAGTGCTTACGTAATACTTGAACGGCCCCTTAGTGGTCAGAGCGCCTGGTCGGTTTCCAGGAGGCGCGGGTTCGAGTCCCACTACGTTAAAATTTTTATACGTTTTCGGAATAAGTATTTTTCTTTTCTAGTGTGGAATAACAATTTTTCATCATTTTTATAGTGTTATATTAGGTTTACGGGGATAGTGTTCAAATCCTAATACGTAAAATTTTTTATCCGATTTCCGAATATATAGTTTAATGTAATGTGTTCAATGAAATAGACAATTCATGGAATTGAATAGAATATTATTTTATTATTTCTAGAGTATATAAACAAGGCCTACCGTGGTTACTGCATTCCTATGTACGCAGGCAAACTTACATGAAACTCAAATTATATACAGTTTTAAGATATATTTTTACATTACATGTTTTACTGAAAGCTTTCAGTGCACTTTTAACAGTTACCCATATTATATCCGTTATAAAACAAGTTAAAAAGTTTTAATTAAACGCAGTAAAATAATATTAACTTAATGTTACAAATGGCAAATATACAGTTTTTTTTTAATACTTCACCATTAATTATAAAAATGAAAAAAAAATATTACATGTAAACGTAAATTTTAATAATTGGTTATCATTAACTTAAGAAATATTAATTTAATTCATATTTTATTCATATTATTTATTTATTTTTATTTATCCCGAGAGATATTCGAGATATCCATACAGGGTGGCGTGTAGTTCGGCTAGAATACGGAGGAGTTTTGATCTTATAACATTGATCTTCACATTAGATTTTCTCTGCCTACCCTACTATATGAAATATGGTCCCCGAGTGGGGATCGAACCAAAAACGCCACGACCGCCTACATTTACAGGTCAATATGATTAAAAATCAATAAGCGTAAGAGTTTGTAGGTAACCGTATTGTGGTATTCTTCTTAGTAATATTAAATGACTAACACTGTACATAAAACACTTGTTCAAGACTGTGAGTCGTTCCGTGTCATAGGTCGATATAACGGCAAATATCTGACGGCCAAAATATATGAGAAAGATTTTTGTGCAAGCGTCTTTTTTTTCAAATTTTATTAGTTTCTTTTACGTTTTAGGTCTTTAGATGAAAAATCAAAAAAAAACTAGCGTTTATATATTCCATCACATTTTTTTTTTCTTTTAGAGACAGAGTATGTTGAGTTGCGCTGTTATACTTTCTACCTATTTTTCTATAGAATTAATAAAAACGTAACTAACCGTTGCCTGTACGTGGAAGAGAAAATTGTTTTGAAAAAAGAAATCAGTCAATTCAGATTAGTAATCGTATCGTTAAAGCGGGCGAAGCCGCCAGTCATAAATAATAAGATTTAACATTAATACTTACTTATTTATTTAGAAAAAATGTTAAAAAAGATTGAATATTGACGATGGTATTGATAATGTAAAGAGAAATTTGTTGTGGATTTTGATTCACGATATTATTATTTTTTTTTTAACCTTTTCTAATTTTTCAATTCTTGAGTCTAATATGATTTTTATGAGATACGTATTATTTATATCATATTATTATATATAAAAAAAAAACAAAATAATAAATATTAACTAAAATATTAATATAATAATTATAGACGAAATGTAAATATTCGTTACCGATGAGCAGAGCTATTTTTGAAACGGAAATTTTAGGATGTGTTTCAAACGTGTGTGACCTTTGTGTTCTTTTTTTCAGTTTATTTTGAAAAAAAAATGGTCACGAACTTTAAAATAAAACCGTAAATGATTTATGTATTTAGTTATAATAGCTGCTATTATTTTTTTAGCCTAAAAATTTTAATGTATTAATATTATGAAGCTCAAGAGTTTGTTTGGTTCAGCATTCTTATCTCATGAACTACTGCTCCCAATTGATAAATTCATTTTGTTTTGCACAGTCCATTCATCGAGAAAAACTCTGCAATATGCTGTTGGCCGATGGCCTCTAACAGCGTCACCAGATTTTGTAGGAGACAGAGCTAGAAGAGGTCTGACCTGGACTTGGTCACATTTTTACGGGTGCCAATAAAAAGATTCTACGAAATCGTCTCCTACGAGACACAAGCCTTGGCTTGCGTACTTTTTACGTAGTGGAGGGCTTTGTTTCACTCGATCCGAGGCCCTAATTCGATAAGGATGTGGATACCATGCCCGGAGTTAAGGTTTTTGTATCATGTTGATCGTTTCGATGTAACACAGTAGGTACATGCGGTCACAGTTACTTCGGGCACTTAGATAGTATCGTGTGCTATACAGAACTTTTATTTATTTTTATTTCACTATTATTGGACTATGCTTCGGGTAGAATCTAGTAATATGGTTGATTTTACTTATATTTCACCTAACAGTCCAATATTTAATGTAAAAATAAATATAAAGTAAGAGCGAAATATAAGTAGAAATATTGTTTAAAATTAAATAAAAAATATATAATGTAAAAAACAGTAAAAAAATGCAACAAGGGTTCTACATTAAATATTTGTACAATATTCTAATATAATTTAGCAGGACTGAAGAACCTGAAAGAAGAAAATGGTTCTTCATCAGATGCTTTAGATTTTTAATTAATTATTTTTTTATTAGAAAATGTTCATAACATCCAAGAACTAAAAAGTTAAATTGGCATTTTTTAGGAGTAATATTTTTAGAAAAATATTTAGTGTACAGACAAACGGTAATATTTTTTTTTGTAAAATGACGAATGTTTTTGCAAATTTATACATTTTTTATAATCTAAATGTTTGTGCGCGCATATCTACTCAACTACTGGACAGATTTTAATGAACTTATTTCTTCTGTATAGTTATAATTTTTGTTCTTGGATCTATATTTAATTTTGGGTTATGTCGCTCCTCAAATCATAAGGATTATTCCTTGCCACTTTAAGAAAATACCTATACATTAACATAAATTTTTGGACGCGATAATCATTTTTAATTGTTATATAAAATTTAAAGATATAGAACAAAAGAAAAGCGAAGCGAAGAACGGAGTGTCTCGACACTAGATTCTCCTTGCCTACTTGCTGCAAATTTCAATAACAACGGATGGTTAATAGAATTAGCATGGCGTCTGGAATACTAGTAAAAGATGACATAACTATACATGTTATATAAAAAAGAATTTTAAATGATGTATGTATTTTTTTTAAGACGTCGCTTTTAAAAATCCTAACCTAACCTGTGGCCGTCGTGGTGCAAGGACACAAAGGTGAGACTGTAATGTGACGTTTGTGGGTTCGACCCCCACTCGGGGAAATGAATTATTATTTATTAATATTTTCATTTCTTCGCTTTAACACGGAGGCAAAAAGCCCGTCGTTGAGTTCCGCCTCTCATCACGCAGTGCCTTTAAAAATTCAGCGGAAAGTGTGGGACAGAGTGCCTTAACACTAGGTTCTCTCTGGCTACCCTGCTATATCCGAGATATAGTAGGGTAGCCAGAGGCGTGAGGCTCATTTGAATTATACACAATAATAAAATATGTTATTAAAATTATGCCGAATGCATGATTTTAATTTTTTAATTAACATGTATTTTTTAAAAAATATCAAATTAAAATTTCTACATATATTATAATTAAGAAATCAAAGTTTCTTATAATCCCGACCTCAATTAAATAAAAATATTATGACTTTAATAGTCCGTAGAAACTAATAATATACTCTTAATTGTTCGGTTTTAGCGTCCGTTTTTTGTAATAATTCGTTTTTTAGGTAACATTTTTCTAAAATTTAACGCTTTTAATAATAGTAGTTTTTTTTGTATTATCTGATTTTATAATTGTCTTAATTGTATTATATATAGTATACAAATATATAAACAATTTTCTAATTTAAGTTTTCTTTGAGCTTAATCCATTTGAGAAAAATAAGAATTTTCCGGACTCAATACTATGTTTTTCTTTATTAAAAACAACAAAAATAATTTCTATAATTAAGTCAATTTTCACATGGAGCAGAATATACAAAACAAATTTCAATTCACTTCGTTATGAATTCACTAATGTTAAAAATCGTTATAATTTATATATGAATTTCCCTGCATTTCATTTATTATAAAACAAACTCCACCTACCTGCTCTAATAACATATACTTTAACCAAACTAAAACAGAATCAAAATTTATTTAATAGAAATGTATAAAATCTTTATATTATATGATTTAATTAAAGGGCACATTTGAACACTATATGAAGATAAAACATTTTTCCCTATAGGCTTCCACGCACCTCTGTATATAAGCCCGATGTGACTGTAATGTCGGTCAATAAAAATGGTAATGTGTGATGCAATCAGGACTGATATTAAGGTTTACAGTGGCATTTTTATAATATGATGTGTGTATGTCTGTCCCAGTACCAAACAATTATAGCTACGGAACGCCCTTTTTATTCCATATTTGTGAAACGAATAAATCTTCATATCAGATTTCATTTTTACACTTTTGTATGAATGAACGTTAATTATTACTTTATTAGCCTTTATTTTAAATTATGATTATTAATTTGTATTTATAAATCAAATAAATCAGCTTCACGCTGTATCCCGCACACAGCAGGGTAGGCAGAGGGAACCTAGTGTAAGACACTTCGTTTCCCACTTTCTACCGAGTTTTGGTGGCATTGCATGTTAAGTGGCAGAGCTCAACGCCGCGCTTTGCCTCGACCCCAGAGCGAAGAAATGGAAATATAAATTTAAGTAAATATTTCATCTCCTCGAGTGGGGATCGAACCCACGACCAGTCTATGTTGATAGTGTAACTAGCACAACAAATATAATAGGAAACCTATTGATGATAACTAACTATATATTTTTATAATATTAACTATATTTCTTTCCTATAATTATATAACTAAAAAAAGAGTTTTTCAAAGGATAAACTCTTTTTTAGGTATCTGTACCCTTTAAGGAAAAAAAGAACCCTTATAAGATCACTTTGCTGTCCGTCTGCCTGTCTGTCAAGAGCCTTTATCTCAGAAACTCTTGGAGATATCGAGTTGAAATTCGAACCATAGAGCCCCTCTAGATTTATGGTTCCTGATTTCCAGAAAAAAAAACATATTTCTACATTTACTTAAAGAAAAGATATAACCGTTAAAAATCCGTATTTCGACGATATGAAAGTAATCAAAGTTCATAAGCTACTTCCGGTTGACCTAGAATTATGAAATTTTTTGTGGTGAAATCCTTAAAAAATAATAGCTTTAAAAAGGGGACAAAATTTGGTATTAAAGCCGCTAGTTCAAGTGCGGTATTAGATGAAAGGGCTCTGGATAAACTAAGATTGAATTTCGCAAAAGCTCGAGACCTCCAATTTTAATACGGAACCCTCGGTGGGCAAGTCCGACTCGCGCTTCTCCGGTTTTTTTATTTTGATACTTATAATATACTAGAGGGCGCGCGCGGCTTCGCCCGCTTATTAGGAGTGAATTCTAAAAAAACCACGAAACACGTGTACAATAAAATATTTTTAACAGTCTGAATTTAAATTTTTATAAAAATCGGTGGCAATTTAAAGATTTTTCCATATAAACTTTCAACCCCTTATTTGAACCCTTAGGGGGTGAATTCTTAAAAACCATGAAACACGTGTTCAATGAAATATTTTTAAGAGTCTGAATTTCAAATTTTATAAAAATCGGTAAGTACAGATTAAAAATGTTTTCCATACAAACTTTCAACCCCTATTTCATCCCTTTAAGGTTAAAATTTTATAAAATCCTTTCTTAGTGGATGTCCAGAATATGAAAATAAACATCTGCCCAAATTTCACGTTTCTACCATCAGCGGTTACGGCTCTGCGTGCGTCTTACCTCAGTCAGTCAGCACAAGTCCTTTTATATATATAGATTATTTATTTTAAATTTCTTTGTTTATAAATAACAAAAATCGATTCTTGTGTCCAATAAAATTTAAAAACAAATAGGTATAGAAGGATTTATAATAATTTAAAGACAATTTGATATATGTATGAACTTTACAACATAAATTCTAACGGTGATATTATGAATTAGCATTATCATTATATTAATTATAAACAATTAGAAATGATTAAGGTCTTCATTTATTATTTACATGTATCGGGTATCATTTTACATGTATTACGATATTTATGAATGTTTTATATGGTACGCTACTTTATTTGGTATTTAACCGACTTCAAAAAAGGAGATTATCATTTTGACATGGATTTGGTTAGATAATGGAGGTCAAATGTTGCAAAAACGGAATATCACTTCCATTTTGTAAATTTTCATCGATCTGTTCTGAAATGTTATTTTGAGTGTAATTAATATTTTTGAACATGACACTTCTGTATAGTATTATACAGGCACTGTATTTTTTTTGAGGAGTATGTGACACACATTAAGAAATAAAACATATAAAATATTATGTATTTTTTAAAAGCGCGGCGTTGAATTCCGCTACTCACAGATTTCAAAAAATGAGCCGAAAAGTGGGGAACAGAGTGTCTTAGCACTAGCTTCCCTCCGCTTACCCTGCTACATACGGAATACAGCGTGAAACTGAAAAAAATATATAATTGACTTAATATTCAACAAACAGAGCTACTAGTATTTGTAATAACTTAGATTAATTTGTGCATATTTGTTGTTGTTGATAAAGGACACAAGAACTGATATGTAAATCGTTCCTTATATATCCTTTTACCTTCCTTAAATAACTTAGTTAATTCATTTCGAAATAGCTAAAAAATATATTAAAACAAAACAAATAGTAAAATACAACATATTATCGCGAGTCTAATCTGGGCAAAATAAGTTCAGGGGCGCCTGTAACAACCTTAGAGTAATAAAATTTCATACTATGTGGGCAGACCGTGACACGTCTTAGGGATTGATTTTCCTTATATATTGTTAATAACCTTCGGATATCACCTAAGTTATTGTCTATTTCCGGATGGAGTTAAGTTCACAATAGGATCTTAGATAAACGTAGTAATTCGCTAATCTTTATTATGTTTATTTACTATTGTATTATATTATTATATTAAAGTTTGAGGCCATCTTGTAGTGCAGGGAACTATGTCTGATTATAATGGCGATGATTTTGGGTTCGACCTGATTTTGGACTGTGATTTTTTTTCTTTTCAACCACTCATCAAACAATGTCTCTAATCAGGTCGGACATTTGAGTAACTGTGAAATGCGATTGCTGTAGGTTCGATTCCTATTAGTGGGAGTAAAATATTTTCGTTTTCTCGTTCTGATATGATGATAAAACGCAGCGTTGAATTCCGCTATTTAATGCTAAGTTTTCTTTGCCTATTCTGCTATAGGTGTGTAAGATACAGCGTGAAGTTCAATAAAATATAAAATAAATAATAATAGTTTATTAAAATTTAAGCCACAATCATTTGTTATAATATCTAGAATATAATTACTTATTTTAGCGTTGTAATTCCATCGACGTCCTCTTATTACTCACGAGCTTTTGTCCTATATAAATAATAAAATATTAAATTGTACAAATTTCGTATTAAAATTTAAAAAAAGCTTTAACCTATCTAAATTTATTGAGGCCAGTCGAGGCGCAGAGGCACGAAGTGTGACTGTAAAACCGACTGGTTGTGGGTTCGATCCCCACTCGAGGAGATGAAATATTTACTTAAATGTATATTTCCATTTCTTCGCTCTGGTGTCGAAGCAAAGCGCGGTGTTGAGTTCTGCCACTCAACACGCAATGCCTCCAGAATTCGGCAGAAAGTGGGGAACGGAGTGACTTAACATTAGGTTCCCTCTGCCTACCCTGCTGTGTGCGGGATACAGCGTGAAGCTGATTTTTTTTTCTTTAACCTATCAGGAACTTGAGCTCATATATAAATATCTAACACTATGCCTATATTAAAAAAATTATGTTTTCTTAAAATACCCACGAGTCTTCATAATGTCAGATGTTTTTCTGCACCTAAAGAAAGATAGACACTACACTGTACGCTTCGTTTGAATTTAAGACATGCAACGAAACGAAATATTGAACATTTTTATTTCTTCCCTCTGATGTCGGGACCAAGCGCGGCGTTGAGTTCTACTACTCAACACGCAATGCCTCCATAACTCGGCGGAAAACGTTAAACGTAGTAGTAGTAGAGTCTTAATACTAGGTTCCCTCTGCCTACCTTGCTGTGCGCGATATACAGCGTGACGCCAAAAAAAAAAAACTAATTTCTAACATTAATATTTCAGTCGTATAAGCAAAAAAAGTGTATATTGTTTTCATAATTTTTATCACAACCTCTTAAACTTGTAAGAGATTAAACTTATTGTACGTGCAAGGTATTAAGAGAAATTTTCACTGTTGTAAGCCATCTTTATATTTTACAAATATGCCGTAATGAAGTTACAAATTCCAAAAAAAAATGTCATTTTATACCCTCATTTGATATTTTGATGCAAAGATAACGGGTTTGTGCAGGCAGAAATCGATCGTAAAACAATCTCAAATTTCCGCAGAAAGAAGGTCAAAGTACTGGAGTCGTGCCTCTTTTGTAATACGCTCGTATATTTCACGCGTATGACCTGAATTTGTATTACAAATTTAAATACTGTATATATTTCTTTTTCTTAAGAAAAAAATATATATATTTTCGTTTAATTTTTTTAATACCTGCTAAGTATTTAAAAAAAAAATATGATTGTCGAGACACTCCAATTTTTTTTTTTACCTAAATAGAAAATAGAGATTGGAGAGACAGTTAAAAATATGGGATGTATACCACATATTTTTGGTCCCTCATTTCTATGACTAGGTTTAGAACCGTCACGTGCATCCATACATCTACAACTAATATATGCCGTAATGCATAATAATAATAATAAAACAAGCTTAATTTATTATTAATTTATTAGCAAATAGCACTTTGTGTCTACAAATATTTGACGAGACGAGACGATCTTATTACTATTTGGAATATTCCATAATTAAATATGAAAAGCATATTTCTTTTATTTGGAATTTTAATGTATATAGATACGAGTTACCCTGGTTCTCATCTAGTTTTTAAATTATGTCTTGATAATATATATATTCCATGAAATTCTAATTCTTTATTTTTTTTTATATTGATTAAGATAATAGAACTATATTTAATTTTTTTATGCAATATGTCATCATTATTTTTAAAGTAATATCTTTATATTATACAAAAAGTGAGTGGTAAGAGAGGAGGAAGTAGGGGGAGACCTTGTTTGACATTCAAAAACACAGTATCAAAGATACTGGAGAAAGGTCAAGTAAAGAGGTCTCAAAGGACATGTATGAAGAGGTTGAATACAGTGGACGAGGCGAAAGGGGTAGAGACCGTAGCGTATGGCGCTTCCCCGCTAGGGATAAAGAGTGAGGTCACATATAATATATAGGTACATATTATGTAACTTAAGACAAGATGCTGTCGTGGCATAGAACCACAAGTTTGCGACTGTAAACTTTGGGTTGGATTCCCACTCGGCGATAAGAAAAACTTAATATTTTCATTTTATCGCTTTATTTACAAGACAAAGCACGGCATTAGCTAAAAAGATAAAAAAGCTCAAAATTGTCAAAGTCAACTTCAATTGAAAAAGTAAATATTATTCAAGTTCAATTATTTAAAAGACGTCAAAGGCGTCTCATTTCTAGTTACTTGTTTATAAATACAATACAATCCAGAAAAAAATATGTTAATTTTTCCGTCTCTTGACGCAAAAGCTGGCCCATATTTTGTTATAGCAAACAGTAACTCTTACTTTGAAGCTAAACAAATAATATTTGAGTACACAAAAGCAGATTGTTTAACTTCACATCAGAGTGCTATGTAATAAAAGGCAAATACTACGTCAAATAATGTAAAAGCCACTATGTGGGTAGGTGGGATTGTTATTGTTTTGTTTTTTTTTCTATTTTACACATTCAACATAGTAGAGGTAAAGCGCGGCGTTGAGTTCCGTCACTTAGCACACAATGCCTCCAGAATTTGGCGGAAAGTAGGGAGCACTTAGCTAAGTATTTTAACATAGGGTCCCTGTGCCTACCCTTCCTGCCTGTCAGTGGGATACAGCGTGAAGCTGAAAATAATATTGGTTTAGGCCGTCGTGTCGTTGAGTTCCAACACTCAATACGCAGTGCCTCCAGATTTCGGCAGAAAGTGGAGAACGGAGTGTCTTAACACTAGGTTCCCTCTGCGTACCCTGCTGTGTGCGGGATACAGCGTGACGATTTGATTTTTTGATTATAATCTAATTCTAATAGTAGTTCTATTCTTAAGAGTCTAATTCTAACGATGTGGGTTCGATGCCTCGGGGCAGTTAATTATTTTCAATTCTTCGCTCTGATAAATTAAATTTTGGCGTCATTTCCGTTACGTAACAGACAATATCTACCATTTGGACAGAAAACGGAGAACGGAGCGTATTGACACTGATAACACTAAAATAAAAAGTTCTAGATATAACCATATATGTGTATTGATAGTAAGCTTGGCAGTGAGTCTCAACATCCAGCACACATTTACTTAAAAAAGAAGTATTTTTTTGATACTCCGACTCCTTGAAGTGCCCCTGCGATGTTATAGGCGATATAAGATTTTTTTTAGCTTTACGCTGTATTTCGTACATAGCGGAAGCATATGGTAGCCAGAGGGAACCTGGGAATCTAGTATTTTGACACAACAGGTTGTTAATTAAAACATAAATGCTATAAGATAACAAAAGTGCCAAATTGAAAAATATACACACATAAAAACCACCAAACCATAATTAAAAACGACAATGTGATAAAACGTAATGAATTCTACATTATATTACAGTATGAATATAAACAATACGTTACATTGCTTATTTTTACACCTTTATCCTTAAAGCACGCCATTAATTATACAATTTTAAATTTATTTAGACAATCCAATCATATTTACTTTCCGGTTAGTATCCATATAATCAGTTCTGGTTGATTATTTCTCAATTTAATGTGATTCGTGTATACTATAACTTTAATGAAAATTGCTATTAAAATATGTTTATAATATGTATTTCGATTTTAGTAGTAGTAGATTTATAATAATGAATGAGGCCATCGTGGCTTTCGATTTTGTAGTACATTATAATAATGAATGAGGCCATCGTGGCGCAGTGGGATATGTTTGACTGCAAATGTGGACTTAAATTATTTTTATTTACCTACTTCGGAAAAGAAGGGCCGGCGTTAAGTTACATCAATATGCAATGTCTCGAAATGTGGGTAATGGAGTGTTTTAGACATTAAGTTCCCTCTTTTATTCTGCTATTGTTGAAAAAAGCTGACTTAGCTTTTTTTAAGATAGTGAAAGTCAATTTTGTAATATTCATTAAATATGTCAAATAAACCGTTGTGGCGCTTGCGCAATTGCGTATGACTATAAACGCGACGCTTTTGGGTTCGATTCTCTCTCGAAAAAAATCGGTGTTGAGTTTCGCGACTCAACACGCAATGCTTCAAGAATTCAGCAAAAAATGGGGACGCAAAGCCAAAGTGTATAGGTTCCCAGGTTACCTTTGTCTACCTTAGTATATGCGGGGTACGGCTTGGAACTAACCAACTCATATGAATTTATTTGACATCTACGCTTTTAAGCAAACAGTCAGCGTTGTGATAATGTCTTGGCAAATATATATAATAGATCTGTTATAGGTTTAAATTATTTAGAAGTGGCGTGTTCGACTATATGTATATCTGCATTTTTTTTATTTAAAAATATTTTAATAAGATAATTGACTAGTTCTAAATATTTTCTTCTATGAATATATTTTTCCCTTTTTTTGTTAATAGTTATAATTATTATGATTTACTCTTGGCTACGCTCGCTTGAAATATACGAATGTTTATTTACGTGTAAGTATTTAAAAAAACAACTGACTGAGTCTGACAAACAAACTGAAGTTTGCAAATTAAGTATTACTTTGTGTGAAATGAACTACAAATATGTAACTTACATTGGAGAATCCTAAATCTCTGTCTATTCTGAAATCATACAATCTGGAGTTTCTCTTATTATTATTTAAATAATAATTTGCAAACAATATAAAAAATAAAACATTGAAAACTAAAGATTTAACAAATTCAATAAAACAGTTGTATATAATAACTCTATTAGGAAGTCCCATTTTGTCGAACAACATGCTTTAAATTGATGAAACTTTTTCACTGTATCAAAATAGCTTTTATGTTGTTCCATAACCCCCTCTATCTTTTAGTGCTAGCCACATAATAATCGATTTCGCTAGTTCGGAGGTTAGGAGGTTGCCCGGACAAACAGAAATACAGACAGTTTATTTATTACAGACAGTTTGTTTATTACTGTTTTGGTATTAGATAGTATATGAAGTACTTATATTTAAAAAAAAAATTTAGGTAGACGATATGCGCAGTTTTTACTGCGTCAACTCCGACCGAAATCTTAAATCTGGATGTGTTTATCATAATACAAATTGAAAACTAAAGAATCAGATAATTCAGTAATATAAAATAACTGTTATAGCAATTAGTAAATTTGTCGAAGTACTGCAAATTGATATTATATCGATATTATTGATTGTAATAAATCAGCTTCACGCTGTATCCCGCACACAGCAGGGTAGGCAGAGGGAACCTAGTGTTAAGACACTCCGTTCCCCACTGTAATAAAACATGGTCAATTATGTTAAGCGAAGCTAGAATCCAATAGTTAAAAAATGGATTTAAAATGGTTAAGCCGATTCCGAGATTAGCGTAAACAAACGCACAGACAAATAGACAAAATTTTTAAAAATCATTTTGGTTTTATTAAATTAATAAAGGTCCCCAATAACATTTTTTCTTATATTTCTTTCATGTACAAACATCGATCGGTTACGATTTTATTATAAGTACAGATTTATATACAATAAATAAATCAGCTTCACGCTGTACCCAGCACACAGCAGGGTAGGCAAAGGGATCCTAGTGCTAAGACACTGCGTTCCCCACTTTCCTCCGAATTCTGGAGGCATTGTGTGTTGAGTAAAGCAACTCAACGCCGCGCTTTGCCTCGACACCATAGCGCTGAAATGGAAATATAAATTTAAGTAATATTTCTATATTTCATTTTATCGAGTGGGGATCGAACCTACAACCAGTCGCTTTCACAGTCACACTTTGTGCCCTTTCGCCACGACTGTCCTCATCATAGATTTATATCATTTGTAATATTTTTTACTCTAAGTACAATGTATAAACAAAATAAAGCAGAAGTTTATTGAAAGCATATTGACACAGTATTATGAAATATTACATAATTTTTATGTTAAATTACTTGTTCAACTTTGTTGTATATGTTATATTCTTGTTGATTTGTATGTTTACATCAATCAGTAATAATATTTTCTATGCTATATATAGATATAAAAGAATATTTCTAAAGCTACTGATAAAACAATACAAATACAAACTTTAGTGTATATTTCTTCTTCAGCTTTAAGCCGTATTCCGCGTGTGGCAGAGCAGGTCGAGGAAGCCTAGTGTTAAGACTCCGACGAATTCTGGAGTGGCGGTTTTCAACGCCGCGCTTTGCTTCGACACCATGTAATAGTATGTACCTTGGGTATGATGTAGTAGTTAATATATTTTATTTATTAAAAAAATTATAAAATGCATGGCAATACACGTAGATACCATAATTATTAATTATGAATATATTTTTAATAGCATATTATTCCAGAATAGTTTATGTATGAACGCCCTGAGTGTCGCAACCGTCATTTTACATGTATGGAGGGTAGCTAACAGAAGACAGCGGTCGAGTCATCACGACTGGCGTAGTTTTCTATACTGTATTTTAAATAACCAAAAATTAAAAAGAAATAATAGTTAAATTTGAACCCGTTACCTTTCATTATTAAGGCCATTCTTACTGATAAAATGAAAGAAATTTAAATAAAAGTATTATTTTCAAGTTTACTAGTAAAGACGAAGTATTTAAGTAGCTTTACAAAAAGTTCAAGTTTTCTTTTTGTCGAAGAACGAAATCAATTAGATATCACATACTATTTACTTCACCAATATAAATAATTTCACGTGTTCTGTCACGTTTTCTTATACTCGTGTAAAGTTTATATACGTACACATGTATATTTGGACACCAAAATATATTTGACCAACGGTACACACCTATTCTTTTATTTTTTTTAACATTAACTTTTTTTAGGCGTCACGCTGTATCCCGCACTCAGCAGAGTAGATTCTCCTACCCTGCTGTATGGGGGATACAGCGTTAAGCTGATTGTTTTTTTCTTTAATTTCCCCATTCTAGTACAAGACAAATCGCGGTGTTGAGTTCCGTCAATATACGCAATATATCAATACGCAATGTCCTGAAAATTGGGCAGCACGTGGAGAACGGAGTAATTAACACTAGGTTCCATCAAATTGTTCTCAAAAATAAAAAAATCAAATTGTTCCTAAAAAAAATGTTACTTTATAATTATCAAAAGCTTCATGACGCAACTAACGTTAAACGTTTTTACGAAACGAAAAGAAAATATTTTGCACAGATATTTTGCGTCAATCAAAAACATTATATTATGAATTTAGTCTAAAACTTTTAATTTAATTATTATAATTCCTTTCTGACGCATAGAGGTGCCATTGTCGTAAATCAAAACGTTTGTCGTCATTGGCGCCACAGCTTAGTTGGTATTATAAAAAAATAATGAAGATAATATTACAAAGTATACCATTATAAGGAGTTTCGAATAATAGTATTATAATAAATTTTTAATTAATTTTTTGTACAATAAAGTCAATATATGAATGAAGTCTTATATATGAATTTTTAATTTAGTATGTCTTGTCGCATTTCTCAATTTTCTTATAAATTTGAGAAGCTAAGGAGATATAATAATAATACGTAGGTCAGGTTAGGTGAGGGCAGTCGTGGCGATATGGTAACGAGGCAAAGTACGGCGTTGAGTTCTCCCACATATCACACAATACTGGAGGCGTATATATGATATTGGCGGAAAATGTCTGTAAGGAACGAAAGTGCTTTATGGGAACGAAGTATCAAAAATTCCATAATAAGAAGACAAACATTTTCAATATTAAAATAATTTGTAATTTCATGACAATCGCACTTTGTGTTTTTGTAAGCCGCACTTTGCCTCAACACCAGAGCGAAGAAATGAAAATATTAATTCAAATTTTAATAAATATTTCATTTCCTCGAGTGAGGATCGAACCCACAACCAGTCGCGTTTACAGGCACACTGTGCCCCTGCGCCACGACTCTCTATCTATCGTCTATTAGTCTATATATAACCCCGAAATATCTCTATAAAGTATGTATTAAAAAGGTTTCAACCTGTTTAGACCTATTATCAAATATCAGTTCATTTTCAGAAAGTACTCTACGGTTAAAAACAAGACCTCGAACAGTGGAAGCGTCGATTGTGCCTAATAACTGCTTTAACCTCTTCGTTTTACAATGCTATAAAATCCATGAAATGCTAGGCAACTCTTACCTTTTTATGTCTAGCTATAAATATTCTTAAAATAAACGTATATATAAATTTTTCTAGGTGTGTAATTTTTTGATAAATCTTACAATTTAAATTAAATAGATTTTATTGAATTTATTATTTAATAATTCGTAGTTACGAGAAAAAAATCGAATTATAATTTACATGAATTTCAAATATCTAAGCAAGAACTATCTATTTCAAATTAGCCTAAAGTCCAATCATATCCCGATCTCAATGCGAAAAACAATACTTCCACTACAACATATTCAAATTAAAAAAAATAGTAAACAGAAAAAAAAATGTGATAGATTAACAAAATTCTTCATCTAAAATTCAATGACAACGAGACAATAAAAAGCCTCTCTCTCTCTCTCTCTCTCTCTCTCTCTTTAACTCTTTCTATGAACAAGGTTAAATTAAGCTGCATGCACATCTACACAAGTGGATCCTATGCATCATCATCATCAGGATGGATAACCGACATACTGAACTTTTGACCGGTGACCTTAGCATTTCGGTCCACTGTCACCGTTACCGCTGGCATTCATAATTTACTAACTAATAATTGCTTCCATAACTTGTTTTAACAGTTATTAATTTTATTTTTGTTGACATATTTACTGAACCTGTATATGTTGCTTCTTTGTTGTGTTTTTTTTTGTGTTATTAATTTGATAATTAAATGTTAAAATTTATTTGATTATAAGTAATAGAGAGATGTTAAAATTATATTGGTGTTTTAAGTGCTAAAATGACGATTTTGTAGCGAAAAGCTGTTTATTTGTAGATTTCCCACGAATTTAGAGAACTTTGGTTTGGCGCACCCTGCATTGTGAAGTTACTTAAGATACAGTATTAAAAAATAATAATAATAATAATAATAATAACTCTTTATTGTACACCCCAGAAATGATACAGAAATACAATAAAAACAAAAAATAAATGTACAAAAGGCGGCCTTATTGCTTAATAGCAATCTCTGCCAGGCAACCTCAAATCAGCTTCATGCTGGATACCGCTCAAAGCAGGGTAGGCAGAGGGAACCTAGTGTCAAGACACTTTGTTCCTCACGTACCGCCGAGTTCTAGAAGCGCTACGTGTTGAGTGGCGGAACCCAACGCCGCGCTTTGCCTCGACACCAGACTGAAGAAATGAAAATATAAATGTAAATAAATATTTCATTTTCTCTAGTGGGCAAGCAGTTGATTTTAAAGACACACTTTGTGCCCCGACGCCACCACTGGCCTCAATAAATATGTTCTTATAAAACCCCGACTAACCCCGAGTTGGACGCATCTCAACTCTGTTACCTTAATGTCACTAAATGTCTAGGATAAAAAACGGCAATGTGTTAATAATTAAATTATAAAATATAAATTCTAGACTAATATAATAATAGCCCAAAGGCAATTCCCAAGGTATCATATGAATACTAAATAATTCTATATGTAACCTTTCAATATTTTAGATGACACAACCATTTGTTTATATATCTCGTAACCTTAATTAGCACTTAGATAAAAATTAATGCAATATCAACGATATTAGTATGAATAATATTTTTTTTATAATAAATATTTAAAAATTTATGGCGTCTTGGCGCAGTGGCACAAATCTATGACTGTAAACAAGGTTCGGTTCCCACCCAATAATTTAATTTCTTCGCTCTAGTGACATGGCAATAGTGCAGCGTTAAGTTACGCCACTCAACACCAATGCCCCGAAAATTTGGCCTGTCCTGTTATATGCAGAACACAGCATGAAGCTAAATAATAATAATCATAATGGTTCGTTGAATTTTTTGAATTCGTACATTACTGAATTTTATTACTTTGCTCATCTCTAGCATTTCTTGAGCACGTTCCGCTTATTTTTGGAGATAGATACTGTGTTGAGTAGCGGAACTCAACGTCGCATTTTGCGCCTGAGCGAGCGACTAAAAAAAAATATTAAGCAAAATATAATCCCACCCACTAGACAGATAAGAATGATAAGATTTGTATGACATGTGTATTTACATAAACATACAGTATTTAAACATAAACAATATTATGAATGTAAAAACAGTAGTTACAAAAACGACCGCTACAACATAAAAAAAATAAATTATATAAATTTATATAAATGACAGAAATTAATTTTCGTCTCGTTATCATTTCGCTTCGGCCTCTGTATGATGTTTGTTTACTGCTCACAATATCTAATTAGTAAATGAAATATTATGTGAACTTCTCAATCATGGCCGTCATGTCAAGGTGTTGCAGTGGTTGGGTTTTTATTAAAATTTATCAAAAGAAATATATTGAAACGATTAACTAGCGATTGGATCGTACTTTTCTTGAAAAATATATACTTAATAACGTGTTAATGCTAAAAAGTTAATTTGATTAAGTGCACTAATCTCAGGAACAACTGATTGTAATGGTAAATTGGTTGAATTTTGAAATTAGAATTTTGTATTAGGTAGTATATTTACAGAATAAGACTAAATGCTATATTTCATCACATTAATTGTTTCGATATAACCTACTGCACCTGAGGTTAGAGTTACCTGCCACACTTAGAATGTGTCATACTATGCCGGCGGAGTCGCAGAAAATCGCTAACTTTATTACCTTTCCATGGAATTCCACACATAGTAACCAAATGATAAGACGCTTCGGTCGAATTCTGAAAGGATTGCTTATCGAGTGTCAGAACTCGATGTTTTACTTTGCCTTGTTACCAAAGCGAGGAAAATCAAAATTAAATATTACATTTCCTCGAATGGGAATGGAACCTACAACCGTCGCGTTGTTGTATTCAGGATTGTGCTTATGCGCCACGACGGCCTCTTTCTTCATATTTTAATATTAAATTACAATCTAAATCCTCTGTGCTTTCGATTACATATTGCATTTAAAAATATTTTTCATAAGTGTTTGCCTAATTTAAGGCGATAGAGTCATCCTTATAAATTAAAGAACAAACGATATATAGACTATAAATATAAAACTATGATATACTCTCTCCAATATTACGTATCTAATGGAACACCTTCCTTATTCTAATCAGCGTGACAAGTGGTCGACCGTTATTTGTTATGGTTTTTAAATTAATTGAAAAGACATTTGACACAAAATCGGTCATCTCAGAGACAGAAAAGATATAAATTATAATTGAATATTGAATATAGTATCGTGACAATACAGTTGTTTATTGATTTCTGTATGAACTGGCTGACTGTAAACGCGACGGTTATAGGTTCATTTCCTACTTGGAGAATGATTTTTTTATTATTTCTCACCCTGGAAACCCGATAAAACACGGTGTTAAACTCCACATTCGTCTCAAAATTTCTTTCCATTTATAGTCCAATTTTTAAAGTGGCTATTTTAATAGAAAAAATAAAGGAAAAAGAAATAAAATTTGCGACAAATTAAATAAGACAGACAGTTTTTATAATATAATTAAATATATTTATCTTTTTGGTTGTGGTCACTTTAAATTATAGAGTCACAGTCGCAATAAAAGAAAAAATAATTTGTTAACCTTAACCTTCTCTTAGGTATTAATAGTACGAACGGAAGGCTTAAACCGGATATCGTTTAAAATGCCTTACATTATTGAGTAATCGTAAGTTGTATTTTGTACAAAAAATACGAACTATTTAAAGAAAAACTTCCTTTTTCAAGTAAAAATACGAAATACTCACAAAAAGAGTTCATGTGAGTATTCAATTGCATCTAAATTTTAATACTAAAGGAATGAAATAGGGGTTGAAAGTTTGTATGGAAAAAAAAAATAAATCAGCACCGATTTTTATAAAATTAGAAATTCAGACTCTTAAAAATATTTCATTGAACACGTGTTTCATGGTTTATTAGAATTCACCCCTAAGGTTTCAAATAAGGGTTTGAAAGTTTATATGGAAAAATCTTTAAATCGCTCCCGATTTTTATAAAAATTTAAATTCAGACTGTTAAAAATATTTTATTGAACACGTGTTAAGTGGTTTTTTAGAATTATAAGCAGGCGAAGCTGCGCGCGTCTACTAGCCTTTTATAAAAAAATAAATTACCATTGGTGCTTAAATCTACACACCTACATAATATTTAGAATCGATGTTTTAGGTATTTTTATATAATAACTTTAATGTCTATACATTACTATTTATTAAACTTTGAAACAAATTAAACAAGCAATTAATGGCAGTACTATAAGTAATTTTTTTTTAAATTTTAGCTTCACACTATATCCCACACATAACAGAGTAAGCAGAGTGAATATGGAAATATGGGAGTGGTAAAACACTCTATTTCTCATTAAGACACTTCCGTCCCCCACTTTCTACTGAATTCTGGAGGAAATGCATGTTGAGTTAGTTAGTTATTTAAAAAAAATAAGTCCGGAGTCGGAAATTATGAAAATGTTTGGTTCTGCAACTCAATACGTACTGACACTGTCACGATGATCAGTCAACCTTTGTTATTTTTTTATTTCTTTAGCCTTACGCTTTATCCCGCAAATACAGAGTAGGCAGAGCGAACCTAGTGTTAAGTCACTCTGCTTAAGACGCTTCCGTTCCCCAATTTCAGCCGAATTTTGCAGATAATTTGTGTTACCAGAACAGGGAAATGAAAATACTAAATATTTCATTTCCGCGAGTGGAAATCGAACTCTAACTGTCTGACGCATGTGTGCTACTGCGCCACGATAGGTCCCCCGACAGATCTCGCGGCATGACTTTTAATATATTCTTTAAAATAAGCTTAATATCATGAAATATATCCAAAATATGTAAAATTTAATTGTACTTCAAAATATCTCGTATCTAAGTAATAAACTAGATGAATGTGAATCATTATTTATATACCTTATTAGAATTACAGTGGCCATATTTCATACTTTACGCACAAAACTAATTTAAATATATATTAATTAAATATTTTTTATTGCAAAAAGCTTATGGTGACGTCAATTTATCTTTCTTTTTGATTCTAAATTATTGAATGGCGATGTTCTGTTGTTTTTCTTTTGTTGTTACTAACTTTGTTATCGCGTCCATGTTTTTTTTGTTCTCTAATTAAGTTCATATCGATAAACTTTAAGTATTTTTCCTTATCGTTTTTTATATATATTGAAGACTTTAATTGTGCCAGTCGTGGCGCAATGGCACAAAGTGTGACTTTAAAATCGACTGGTTGTGGGTTCGATCCCCACTCGAGGAAAAGAAATATTTATTTACATTTATATTTTCATTTCTTCGCTCTGAAGTCGAGGTAAAGCGCGGCGTTGAGTTCAGCCACTCAACACGCAATGCCTCCAGAACTTGGCGGAAAGTTGTGAACGGAGTGTCTTAACACTAAGTTCCCTCTGCCTACCCTGCTGTGTGCGGGATACAGCGTGAAGCTTATTTGATTTGATTTGATTTTGACTTTAATTGTACAATGAAATAGCTAATAATAACTTGATAATTGATAACTATAACATTTTAAAAATTGATACTTAGTTAAAATCTATTAAGAAAATATTTTCCTTTAGGTATCTGGCATATACTAGATAGGTAAAGAAATAAAAACTACTTGCCTTTTTGAAATTTTGCACTCATTTAGAGAAATTAGAAAACAATGTAAACGTATTTTTTTGTAAATTATTGTTTTTTTTTACTTTTTTTTAGTTACTTCAAAATATGTAAATCGGTTAAATCCTAAATATGATTGTTTTTTTTTGCATTCAATGTCGTCACGACGTCACTTTACTTTGTGAGGTCAAACAAGATATATTAAAGGTACTGAAGACATAAAAACACAATAAAATAAAGTAAGATCTCAAGTTTATATGACATTTCAATTGTACATATATAAAATTTCTTATCAAATCTTTCAATCATAATAATAATCAGCTTCACGCTGTATCCCGCACACAGTAGGGTAGGCAGCGGGAACCTAGTGTTAAGACACCCCCACTTTCTGCCGAATTCTGGAGGCATAGCGTGTTGAGTGGCAGAACTCAACGCCGCGCTTAGCCTTCTCACCAGAGCGAAGAAATGGAAATATAAAATTAAGTAAATATTTCATCTCCTCGAGTGGGGATCGAACCCACAACCAGTCGGTTTTACAGTCACACTTCGTGCCGCTGCGCTACGACTGGTCTCAATCATAATATTAAAGCTAGCAACGACTAAAAGTAAATCTTTTGATCGAAAAGGTCATCCACCATTACACTACATCATTAATATTGTAGTATTACAGTAATTAAGAAAAAATATATATATATAGAGATTTCAAGGTCAAAATCATCTTTCTCATTTACACTCTAATCAAATATGTAAATTATAAGTACATAAATTTAATGTCATTAGTTCCTGACGAATCCAAAACTCATAAATTGATGCATCGATTCTTAAAAAGATCAAGTTTTTGTACTGTTATCAAAAAGAACCTGATTTTTAATCTTTAATTTACTCAATATAAATTTTTATAATGTTACTATGAGGATTATATTTTTTATTGTCATTGTATATTTTTAGTACTGGACTTTAGTTTGGTACGAGAAGGCAAAATATTATATTGTTAGCGAACTCGTGTAAAAGAGGGTAGATGCTGGTGAAAAAGAAGATAAAAGCAGTGGAATTGTGTGAATCGAGGGTAGTTGCGGGTAGGCAACGGCCCCTATTGGTAGGAAACTAGTGTGAAGTATTGTTAGTAGGTGATACATATCACTTTTTTTTATGGAAAAAACAAGGCAAACGAGCGTGCGGGTCACCTGATGGTAAGTGATCACCGCCGCCCACGACCCCGTGCAGCACCAGAGGAGCTGCAGGTGCGTTGCCGGCCTGTAAGGTGGGTTGGGCGCCGGAGCCCGGCATTACCTGATGCGAAACGCAGTGGCATAAAGCCACTAATTCACGCCGGTTTTAAATGCCGGGGGTGGTAATGATCCGGTCGAGTCGTCCCATGCGTGTTGCCATTGCTGGCGACGTGACTCTACCACACGTACTTTAGTCGCCTCTTTCGACACCACCAGTACCAGGATGATCCTATTCTAGGCCGGGATCACACGGCATTTTATTGCAATTACATAGTATCTCTTTCCAAATAGTTTAGAAACGTATACGATATGTTTTATATAGTGTTTTTTTTTAAAAACGTTAACCGCTTCCGATTTCTAACAATATGTACCTATATTGATTATTAAAATATTGTGGGTACACAAAGTTGGAGAATTTTAAGAAAATATGTTTTACAATTAACTAGGCTTTTCGTGGTGAATGGCACAAGTGTTCGACGGTACGCGATTATTGTGGATTCGATTTCCACTCAGCGAATAGAAATATTTAATATTTTCACTTGCTCGCCCTGGTAACGGTGCAAAACGCAGCGTTAGGTTCCGTTCCTTAACAAGCAATGCCTCAAAAATTCGGCGGACAGTGGGCAACGGAAGTGCCTTAATAGAGGACGGAGTGTCTTAATAGTAGCTTCCCAGGTCCTCTCTGCCTACTCTGTCATATGCGGAATACAATGTGAAGTTTAAAATATATATTTATATTACTTTCTATACAAGTTGTTGTTATTATTCAAAAAGATTATATTTTATTCTATAATTCTTAACTATAATATATTTTAAAGCATATTTTTAGTATGTGGGCATTATATAAAAGAAAATCTTTAGTTAATATTCATTTAAAACCTTTCGTTCTTTTAACTACTACCTATTAAAAAAAAACTAATTATACAATAATTAATGGCATTATATTTTTTTTATTTTAACTTCACGCAGTATACATAGATAGCAGAGAACTTGAAAACTGAGAAGACACTGCGTTCCCATTGAGACACTTCCGTTCCCACTATCCCCCAAAATTTGAGGGCATTGCGAGTTGAGTTGCAGAACTCACATTTATTCCTTATTTTTCCCATATATAAATTATAAATATAATATAAAATGATGAAGTGAAGTACATCTTCATGGAATATCTTAGTCACAATTACATAAAAAGCTTTGTCGAAATAAATATACGTTGTATAAATTTCGCTTAAATTTATTTTGTAAGAGGAAAGTTTGAGGAAGTATCCTGTAAATTTTAATTATTTTGTTAATATAATTATCCTTATATGTTAAGAAAATTCATAAAACATATGGGTAACAGGATGTGTTAACATGTTGGTTTTACCAGAATTAAGCAGAGTTTCAATATAATAAATTAAAGTAAATAGTAGTAATAATGAAATTATACATTTTTCTTCCTCTTTCACGATTCTCGAGGCATTGCATGTTGCGTGGCGGAACTCAACGCCGCGCTTTGCCTAGTCACTCGAGCGAGGAAATTAAAATACGAAATATTTAATTATTCGAGTGAGAATTCAACTAATCACTGTCAAAAAGTAAAGTATCCACCAATATTCCTGCATGTACCATACAATATACTGTGCCGTGACCCATACAAAACTATCATTTATTCCAATATGACCACGCCGGCGAAGCCGCAGGTAGAAGCTAGTATTACATAAAGCATTAAATCCTTATAAGTCAAGGTTTACTTTATGCGATACATTCTCGCACCGGAAATCATAAAATATTTATGCGAAAAATGATCTTTTAGCTTTGCAAAATATTATTATTAGTTTACTATTTACCTTAGATGATTTTAATATATTTTTTTGTGTTAGATGCCGAAATAGAAGTAATTAATAAAATTTATGTATAATTTAGAGATCACGTTTCATAATGAGGCCATCGTGGCATAGTGGCACTGTGTTGGAATATAAACGTCATTTCGTTTCCGCGCCATAGTAAGGCAAAACGCAGCGTTGAGTTCCGTCACTTGTCACTCAATTTAGTAATTTAGTAATGTCTCTTATTCGGGAGAGAGGAGTGAACGATTATATTGACACTAGTTTCTTTTAGTATTCTGGTATGCGAGATGAAATGTGAATGTGAAAAGTTTTAGCTAAACTAAACTAACTAAACTAAAAGAAAACGTGATGAATATTTTCCATTGATATATAAACATTGTAGATCTGGAACATCTAATAAACAATCATAACAGTCCATCTAAATTATAAGAAAAAAAAGAAACGGAATTCAATGGAAGATATTCAGCGTGTCTGGAATATGCGATGAGGAGTATACTAACTCAAGTTGATTAGTTACCAAAATCTTTCGGTTTTTTACCCAATATCTTTCTGTTTATTCAAAGGAGCTGTACTTACTTACTCATACAATTAAATAATAAGAGAAAATAAAATGGTGCGTCATCAAAAGTTATAGTGTGTAATTATAATTGATATCAAATGTTAGAGAAATTACTAAATTTCCTTTTCCTACAAGGTGATTGTTTTTAAATTTTAAGACTTCCTTTAAATCGATCGATCGATTTTGTCGATTTTTTTGATTCTTTTCTCATTATTTTTACTTTTTGTGAATTATTCTTGAGGCCAGTGCATAGTGGGAGTGCAGCGTTTGATTGAAAATTCCATCATCATTTTTAATTTAATTTATTATTTTCATTGCGGCGTTGTGTTCCGCCAGTCAATACGAAATGTCTACAATACACGCAAGATCTTTCTGCATTCCCTTCTGGAAGAAAAAGGATATGAAGCTGCTTATTTACCCAAAATTTTACGCAACACAATATCTAAACATATTAAAATAAACATCAATTAAAAAAACATATAACGTTCTACGAAATTATTGAGTAATATTTACCTTAAAGTAAATTTCACATGAATTTTCAGTTTATTTTACTTAAAACAGAGGAAAACCTTATCATAATATTGCATCTGACATATTTCATTAGAACCAGAGCGCAAATTATACCGAGAAAAATGGACACACCCAACATAAAAAAAAAGGGTTGTGTTATTATATACTCAATGTTTAAGCGTTATATGCGTCAGTACATTTGAAGAATCAAAGTAAGGTAAACATACAGTAACGATTATGACTTACAAACATTTTTGAAGTCAATATTTTCATTCACTTCCATTTAAAGTTAAAAAACATCAGCATGTCGAAATCTCATGGCCACAAAATAAAAACGCTAAAGTATATGACTATTGGTACAAGTTTTTTTTACATTGAAACAATATTGAGGACTGATAGGACTAGATTTTTTTTGTGAAATGAGAGCCAAGTTAAAAGTTAAGTAATGCGTCGTTCTCGACATTATGGACAAAATAATGGGATGGGATGGGAGATCTTTAAGGAGGCTGAGTTCTGTGTTCACTCGAGTTCTAAATTCAAGGTCTTCAACACTTCAATTCTATTTATATGTATAGATATAAGATATAGATTACTATTTAGCACTGATTTCTAAACACTAAAAGACGATATATCGTATTCATAAATCAATAATATATACTTATTTAGAAAACGTATAAAAATTTGAACGCAGCGGGACTCGAACCCGCGCCTCCTGGAAACCGACCAGGCGCTCTGACCACTAAGCCATGCGTGCCAAATTTTTATACGTTTTCTAAATAAGTATTTTTCTTTCCTAAGTGTGGAATAACACTTTAAAAATGTTTAAAAATATCAATAATATATGTTTTTATTCTTCTTATTATTTATTTATACTTCCCACAAAAAAAATACGTATTTTTTATTTTTATTTTTATGTTAATTGAAAACAGGAAATACGGAAATCATTTTAAAGTAACTAAATAGCTCGGAAATGACCCACAGCGATAATGTCATACTTGATTGAGATAATATCAAAAGGGTAAATTTGTTTAAAATATTACACATAATATGTACATATAAAAAAACTTATTTTATGGCATATAACAAGTAACTTATATAATTAAGAGGTTATTTAACAGCATAAATTTTGACGGAAATGTTTTTTTAACAGAAAAAAATATAAAAATTGTGTTACTTGATATATAGTAAATTATTATAACTTATGCTTGTGCCTCCATCTTCACGTTGTAATCCACTTATAGCAGGGTAGACGAAGAGAACCTTGTATCAAGATACTCCGTTCTCTACTTCCATTGATTGGAGATATTGCTTGTTAAAGTGGCGGAACTCAACGCCGCACTGTATTACAGCGGTGAAATGAGAATAACTCATTTCTCTGATCGGGATTGAACCCAGAAATATCTTTTACAATCGATATAGTACTTTACAGTCACATTGTCTCACTGCACTACAATGATCTCATGATTCGTATTGATGGCATACAGGTGTGAGAGTGTTCACCACTTCACCTCTTTTGTTGCCGTATAAAATTTATGTCTTATAAAAAGTGAAATTAATATTGTTAAAAATAAAAACTATTAATATTTTTAATAAAAAAAAAATAATAATAAAATATTTGTTGGATCCCGCCACCCGACACATAATGCTTCCAGAATTTGGCGGAAAGTGAGGATTTAGTGAATGTAAGTTTGTTTGTTACGCTTCCACGCCAAAACTACTTAACCGATAATTCTGAAACTTTCTTTGAGTTATTATAAAAAGCCATAGTGTATTTTTTAAATAATAAAGTTTTTAATAACAAAGCATTCGTGTCTCTAGTACATATACAAAAACACGCAATCCTTTCTTGACTTCACGGATCGCTAATAATTTAATAAAAGTTCTAAATTTAAAGTAAACTAGAAAAAGATAAGAATCCAATGTCTTTAAATTATTTATTTCCTCAAGGAAAATATAAATCAATATTGATGATCAACTTTCTAAGAATTAAAAAAAATATATATCAGACCATTTGTTTATCTAAAAACAATATTGTTTTTATTTTTCCAATTAATTATAGTGTCAATTTTGATACAAACAAGTGATTAAAAAGCGGCGTCGCCTTTTAAAAAAAATATGCAGCAACACGTTTAATTTATTATAAAGACAATCGAAAGTTAAAAAAAATCATTTAAATTCATTTTTAAATATACATATTATATGTTTACAGTTTCTCTTAACTAATCGACGTCGTTTTCACTACCGTTAGGAAGTCTTTCAAACGGCGCTATAAATTCGAGGATTTGCCTCGTTTAGAAGTTCTAACATATTTCTATTTAAATACATACATGGTCGTCATATAACAGTAAAATTTCGAAATTTTACATCACTTTAATACGAGCAGTAAAAGTGTTTATGTTAGGATTTGATTGGCTTGGATTTGGATGGTGGCTGAAGTGTGTGACTAAACGCGATGGTTGTGGGTTCGATTCCCACGAAGAATGAAATATTTTTTTTTTTAATTTTCTCGCTCTGGTAACGAGGCAAATTGAGGCGTTGAGTTCTACCACTCAACACAAAAAGCCTCAGAATTAGGCGAAAGTAGGGAATGGCAAGGTCTTAACACTAGGTTCTCTCTGCCTGCCCTGCTAATATGCGAGATGGTGTATCTCTATGAAGTTAAAAATAAAATAATATATATGAGATGATTTCTTAATTTCTTAACTACATATTTGACTATTAATCATCAAAATTTCAGCTTTGCTAAAATGACGTAGGTCTGACGGCAATGGGATCTTAGTCTATTACGCAATATGTTAAATTAACGTAAAAGCAGTATAATATCAATATTAATAAACATTAGCGAATATAAAAAAAGAAAACCACTATATATTTGTGTCACATTAGAAATAATAAAGATAGATATGACTAATTTACCTTAAATTAAGTAATATTACGATAAGTATTTTTTTTTACTATTTAAATTTTAGAACCTATAATAGCATTTAATAGAACAGTATACAAGCTATTTTGCCTTAATGATATAAAGGAGAATGAAACTTTTGGGCCGTCACGTAAAGAATTGAGATGTGATCTAAAAAATTACATTTTTTTTTTATTTTTAGAATAGCAAATAATAAATTAATTGACAATCTGGAAGTGGAGAAAAATGAAAAAAATAAGATTTAGATCCTTAATCGATTAAAATCAATCATATATTAAGTCAGAGATGTGACAGCTGATTGACAATCACACCTTGTCTAATGATTTTTTGCATTTT